>JABFOV010001505.1:0-24927 GCA_022817685.1 Aradophagus sp. ZL-2020
GGGTTATTTACTATGCTTGTAAATTAATCATTGCGTGGATTGTAGATAGTGAATGTTCCGGATTTACCACTCGAAATCCTCAATTATACATACATTGGTAAAAAGGGAATAGACTTTGTTTTTAATGCGACAATTTTTAATTTGAAAAGTTCATGGCCTGTTATAAAATAAAAACTATAGATCTCCGCACACAATACTAGAAGTATTAAATTATTTTTCTTGATGAAAGTCAAGTTGTAGCGTTATTGAATGATTTATGTGTTTATATCTATTTTATTGTTCATTAAATAATTATGAATGAAGTTTTTTAAATCAATCAATGAACAAGTGTTATCGAATGTTTGCTTCTTTAGTTTTGTTGCGTATTACAAAGACTGTATTTTAATTTATTGCAGATTTAATTGTTTAATAATGATTCTTTTAATGCAACTAATTACGATTGAAAACAACATTTATGACAGCCTGATCAGTACGCGAGATATCGCCGCAGGACCTTTAAATGCAACAAATATTGCCTACATCGATAAACGGCGCTTCGAAACCAAGAGTGTTGGAAGGAATAAAAGAGAGATGATCGGAACAAATAAATAAAAGAGGAGGGCGTGCATAGAAATGTCAGTTCACGAAACCTGGCGCCAACGATTGTATTGATACCTTGCGAAAGAGTAAAAAGAATATGATGTTTTAGTAGTTTTAATTTAACAGATTTGTAATATTCGTATTTGGTTTTAAATCGATACTTTCTTCCATTAAAAAAATATCATTATAATGTTAATCGAATTGCTGAGTGTAACTCATACATACTTAATGAAGGCATTAATTTATTCAAATTTAAAACTATTTTCATAAAATTATGCAATTATTAAATTAAAACATTTAGAAAACATTTAATGAAAAATGTTTAATCAAAATCGATTACATTTACAAACTTATACGAGGGCCGCCACGTATTTGTGCAACGCATTTGCGCAAGCGCATGATTTTTAAGACAGTTTGTCTTGATTGCAGATTAATTTTAATCTGTATTCAAGAATGTTAAAATTTATACTGGACACAATAATTTTTATGAGCGTAAAGTTACAAGAAAAAAAATGGTGTTAAATATTTTAATATTTTAAAAATTTAAAACCAATTTATGACAAAAATAATTATTTGTTATTATAAAAAACTACTAAAACAATTTTTGTCAATTATTCGTTTCTGTAAGCTTTTGAACGCTTTAGATATTTCCAAAGTACATTAAATCATACGTATATTCAATATTACTTTTTTGCTTTATTATATTTTTTTTAATTATCAAGAACCAATCTTTTATTTTGATGACTGGCTTAATCTCATCTGCATTTTACTTTGTAATACACAGCTTGTTCATTGACGAACTCATAAATATGCAATTACTGATTCCATACATTACAGTTTTCTACTATATGATTTCTCCATTCATTCTAAATGAGTTCTAGTTCATTTGAAAATAAGTAATTAAAAAAGAGTTACATGTAAAGGAGTTACCGTTCAATAATTTGAAATTTTATAAAAGGTTACTTTTTAAACAAAATTCAATTAATTAATGTAATTTACTTGCAATTTACTTTTGTTGAACAAATAATATTTAACGGTATTTAATGTAATGGTTTTAGATCAAAGCAACATGTTGACATTTTAAATTAGTGTTTTAAATGCTAATTAACCTTTCAATTGTTTTCAAATAAGTGTTTTTATATAACGAATACACTTCAAATTTTTTTAAAAATGACTCGTTAATACTTATCTATAAATCAAATTAATAAACAATTAAAATTATGAAGAAATAAATCAAATATTTCACTTATTTTAATTTAACTTTAATGAAGTGTAAGTAATTAGCCATAAATCGTTCAATTACATACGTAAACCTATGAATAAAATATTCTAATAATAAAAATTACGCGGCTAATAAAAAAGTGTTATTTAATGTACGCTAACCTGGCGATTAAAGTTACCTTTTCGAAGCGTTTTTTTATCTGCATATTTGTACCAGGAGATCGGGGATGGCTATCCGTCTCAGTGGCCAAACGGTTGAAGCGTTGCATTCGTTCACGTACACTAAGCTGTTCTGCCGACGCAACTAAATTCGCGGTAGATGCATCATCTTCCTGCATTTTGAAGGGCAAACTCAAATGCGTTAATGGCGAAGTCCAAAGTAAAATTACGACTAACTAAAGCCATTCGTGCAACATTAAAGACAGACTTGTAATATTCATTAGGGCAGTAACGATAATCAAAATAACCTACACCGGTTCCCAGCGATCCACATTGAGAGCGCACACATACAGACGAGACTAGGCGACAAGACTGACAGAAAAGTACTGAATATTCGGTAAAGGTGTGTTAATGTTATAGACTCGCGTATGAGTGGAGAATCATTCACTGTCATTTAAGTATGTGCACTTGAGATAACGCAACGTCGCTGAACACTGAAAGACACTAACACCTGATTAATGACAGTAATAAGCTAAGAGAAAATCATGCAGTGCAATTGTGGCATTAGTCACATTTTTTAACATATGCTACGAAGCAATGTGGACGTTATAAAGCATGAGCTACAAAATTCGAATTAAAATATTTTATCGCACAAAAATGTTCTAGGAATATATTTCAAAGTAATAAATAGTGATACTTTGTAAAATTATTTGTAGAAAAAAGTTATTTGTTTGCTTTAATATTTTAATAAAAATAATTTGCTCAAATAAGTCATGATTAAATTTTATAGTTATAAAATTTATGCAAAAGATTAAAAATTGTATGCTTAAAAATATTTAATTAGTAAACTACTATGTTACTTTTGTTAGCGTCAATATTGAAAGAAAAGGTTAAAATAGGAAGAACATTTTTGAAGATTAATGTAAAAAATTAAATCCATATCATATGTATATAATTAGAAGATGTACAAATATTATATTTTTTAAATTGCATTTATATATTTTTAGAAAACATTACATTATAATTATTCATTGAAAATATTTATTAAAATGTATAAAAATATTATTTCTAAAAAATAAATACCATTAATATATTTATCATTGAAATATTTGATATTTCACTACACACTTTGTAAAATTGTGATTATAAATTATAATTTAAACATAAAATGGTTATAAAATATTAAAAAGATATGATATGAACCATTTTTATATTCAGATTTATGTTTAAATTAAATTAAATGTCTTTAAATTAAATGTTTACCTTAACATATGTATTGTTCTCAACTGGACGATCCAAATTAGCGTTTTCTTTATTTTCCAGTTTCAACTTATCCTGGCTCTTCCGTCGTGGTGGTACAGGAGGGGATACGTCAACATGTTCTTCATGTGTCCTAGACATTGACAGTCTATCCACTTCTTCTGGACATTCATTGTTCTTGATGGTTTTTTCGCGAAAGTAAATAGTGTTGGGAACATGGTGAGAATTCGAAGTTGTGCGAAAATGGTTTGCTGGGAGTGGTGAAGATTGCTGAACTACAGGAAATAATTTTATAGGACTTGAGAGAGGACTTAATCCAGGACTAGGACTTACTCCGGGACTGGGACTTAAACCGGGACTAGGTGTTGCAGGTGGAGGGGGTCTATAAGGAGGAGGCGATCTAAGTGGTGAAGTTGGAGAAGTAAGACTTGGACTGGGTAATGAAGGACTTCGGGTAGTCAAGAAACTTAATGACGGAGGAGTAACATCTAATGACATTTGTCGATACTTCTTTTTAAGTACTAAATATTTGTCACCCTGTAAAATGAAAAAAAAAAAAAAATTAAAATAATACAATAAAATGAAGGAAAATATAAAATTATGTAATGAATTTATACATTGTTACACAAAAACGTGAAGTCAAAGATGAAATCGAACATAGAAACAGGTAAACAAAATTTAAAAATTGTGTTCTCTGAAATATACTTTTCAGTTATAAGCAGATGATTTCATTTTAAATTCAAAAAAAATATTTTCCCATTATATTAAAAATTTTAAATCAATTTACCTGATTAATCTTATTAAAAGTAAGTAAATGTGATATGAACAAGCCCAGTGAGATAATTCAACAATTATCTTGTCCAAAAATGGTATATTTTACAGTGAAAATATTTAAACTTTTTTGTAAAACAATATCTTGTAATTATGTTTCATATAAATGTATTTTGTAATTATATTTTCAATCAACAAATGGTTGTCCTTTTGTAGCAAATATTTTATTTTACAAAAAAAAAAAAAAAAAAAAAAAAATAAAAATAACATTTATATAATGTCTGAAAAGAAATTATATAAAATATAATATCCACAAAAAAAGTTTAATTATTTTAATTGATCATGAAAACTAAATTACATTTATTGATAAAGGATAAATTAAAAATGTAATAAATATACTATGTAATAACATTCATAATTCAGTAATATTTCATAGGAATTAATCATATGAAAGGAATGCAAGATTAAACAAAATTCAACTCAACTATTGTTTGTCATTTCGACCTTCAAATTGTAATTATTAATTGTAATTGTATTGTATTGTATAAATTTTAAATATTAAGAGTTATTTTCCACTTGATATGTATACCTATAATATTTATATCAAACATATGCATGGGCGCCAACAAGATTCATGACAATACAAATAAGTCCTGCAATTTCCTTTCTTTTCTATTATTTTTATATCGAATTTGAATTGTTCGACACATTGGAACTGGCAACAATGTACGTCTAAGCGCAACAAGTCGTTCCTGTCAGCTGTAAATATAAAGCTTTTCTAACCTTCAATCACTTACCTCCTCATTTTTAATAGTTGCCAAAATGTTGACGTATTCCTTGAACCGGTTGCGGGCTTCCACTGAAAAACAGGGCCATGAGTGTAACGTTTGTTTACATTGATTTCGCAGAACAATTGCGGACGAAAAGCGTGAACTGATGTTCTTAAAAAATGAGGCACGAAATGTGAGACATCGACCTACCTCGCGTTTCCGGGTCGGTCAAAAACTTTTTGAAATGTTTCACTACATCGTGATTTTTGGCCGTGCCCCCGTTTTGTAATAAATATTGACGGATTTCTTCGAGAGACAGTTCACTGGGCGCGGCCATGTTGGTCTTGTTACGTGCGAGCAATGCGACTGTTGCGCCGCGCACGGCGGATTTGTGTATCACCGGACTTGAAAGGGATTCGCACTGGATGAGTCGTGCGATGAAGCCGCGTAAATTATTGCTCTTTTGTTGAGCGTTCTGTCATTTGATAAACGCGCTTCGTGAGGAAACGTACAAATATGCTGTCCTACGTTTGACCACGGCGATTTACATGAATCTGAAATAATAAAAGTTTTAACTTTATTCTATATTCATTTTCATTGTATATTGCTAATTATATTTATTGTACGTGACAAAGAAATATTAATTTTTGAAAGGCTTTTGAATTCAAATATTGTTATAAATTTCATTATATATAATTATAAATTTCAAATAGTATTTAACTCCATAAAAATATTATGTAAATGCCATATACTATAATATTAATTACTGTAATATTATAAGATGTTATATATTTATCCAAAAATATTATAAAAATGTAAAGTGTAAAATATAAAATATAAAATATAAACGCTTTTATGTATTGTCATAGATAATTTTAGTTTATCATTTGACTATTTATCAACGTTTTTATATTAACGTTATTTTTTATCGTCTGACATTAATATACTTAAGACATGTTATGCGAATTCATGTTTTATAATGATCTTTATACGAATTTTGATTTTACATGTAACTTGTAAAATTAAAAAAAGGTAATTCGACAAAAAAATGTAAATTTATAATGCTATTTGTAAAACAACAAAATTTTATGTTTAAACAATCTACAAAAACGTTCAAAAGACAGATTCATATGATCTTTTTTTTTTCAACATATAGTATGGACAATATTTTCAAAATAATTCAACTTAAAGCAATAAAACTTGTGAATTAGGAGAATAAATATTAGAACAAATATTTTAGTTTTTG
This sequence comes from Aradophagus sp. ZL-2020, assembly GCA_022817685.1. Taxonomy (NCBI): domain Eukaryota; kingdom Metazoa; phylum Arthropoda; class Insecta; order Hymenoptera; family Scelionidae; genus Aradophagus; species Aradophagus sp. ZL-2020. The sequence goes on from JABFOV010001505.1 coordinate 6,007, forward strand.
ATTTGACCCTGAGATATAGTTAACTCCGTTCGATTAGCAATTATAATTTGTGTCATTACAACAACGGTACAACACAGACAATTAAATTAAAGTAGCAATTACAAATATTGAATTATCTCTTATGTACATTTTAGTTACGGTGGGGTAGCTTGCGACACTGACTGATGAGATCCTTTAGAAAAGCCGTGCCATTGATGATATCATTGTGTGTATATGTGGCAAAAATGTTTTGTATATCATATAAATAAAAGTTAGATGAATGTTTTCAGTCTTGTAAAAGGTACCTTTGATAAGTAATTACAATAGGAGACAAACATATCATTAAAAACTTTATAAAAACAAACAAATGCATTCAATGACAAAAAAAAAGAAAACAACTATATGTAGTAACATTATGTTATATGGGTTACTTTGCAGTTATTTTATGTAGAACAATTATATATTATGCAATAATAAGTAAATAACAGTTTAATATGAAGTAAATTTATAATCTACTATAATATACTATACAGTATATACACTCTTAAAAATATCTTTAGCTCAAAAATGTTTATTTTGATTGAAAAGAATGTCCGTTTGCTATTATAAATTTTAATTTTAATCCACCAAAAGGAATTATTTCATTCTCTTAGAATTTTCAGGTTGTGTTGATAACGCTCTGATAAATGTATTCGGAATCGATGAAACGGTGACGGAATGGACACGACGAGTAAGGTTCTCGTTATGCGGAAGATCGCACGGGTATAACGAGTCCGTCGGTCGTTACAATATCGTGCGTAATTAAGAAAACGACCTTACTAATCACCGCAGGCTTCTACGTCGAGGACGAAGGATACGTAGCTGGCCGCCGCGGCCAGATACGTTGAGGGGGAGGGATGAAACGTAACTTCGAGGACGTTGGGAGGCGAGACGCACAGGGTGTGCGTGTTGCACGCACCTCCGTGCGCGCGCGTACACGGACAGGAAGCGACGTGGTGCCTTAGTAATTAAACTCCTTTTATCGGCGATATTCTAATGAAACGGCGAATATAATGATCGAGCGTCGCCCTCCCATACGTAAGCCGTACATGCTTATACCTGCCGTGGCGAGTTACGTGTAGATCAAAGGTCATGATTTTTTCTTTACTCTTGCGATCACACCTCGCAGGCTCGTGTCCACATCCTTCTTTCCTTCGTCTTTTTATTCACCTGTCGTTTTCCTTTATTTCTTCTTATTCCCTCTCAGCGATCCTTGTTTTGAGGCAGTTTGATTTTAAGCTAAGAATATTAAAGACGTGCACTTGGTGTAATTCATTTTTCCTTCATCGATAATGTACCATCGTTAAGTAGTTTGTATTTTTTTTTTTGTTTAACAAGGTGAAGGTTACGAGGTGGAGGTTACCATAATTGTCTCTAATGCGACTCAGAGTTTAAATACTAGCACCATATCATGCACAGGTCGCAAAACAGAGACTAGATAACCGTAACGAATATAGACTTATTAATTAAGAATATTAAGAATTATTATTGCAAATGCACAAAGAAAAATGAATGAAGTTATTTATCAAAATAAATTTCTCAATCTTCCGAAATATGATTCAATATAACTGTTAATCAACTCTAAAGAAGACAAGGAAAAAGCAAATAAAAGCAAAATGGAAGATGAATCAAGGCAAGCTAATTTGTGCTATCACTTGATCCGCGTACGCGCTATAAGATGTATATAATTACAACACTTTCTAACGTAATAACCGAACGCCTTGAAGATAACACGTAATCATATTTCTCTTCTCATTTCTCCCAAAACGAGCCGTCAGTTTAATCTTCGCTTCGATCACAATTAACCTCACCCATTAACATGCGATCCTCCTGATCGGAGTATCAAATGGAGTCTCCACTGCCGGCAAGCGGAATCTCGTCGATGTAAATGACCTTAACAGAAACAATTACCTGATCTCACGGTGTAAAACATCGGATCGCGTAAGCACGCATTATGAGCTACACGTTCCCTCGCACGACGGCGTGGAGCATCCGTGCGATTATAAATACGTGTCCAATTATTATCCGGCTTCTAATTAATCGGGCGTAATTCGCAGCCAAATCGAGTCTTTCCACCGCGAAAGACGCTCGCCTTTTGCGAGATAAAGACGAGGCATGTTTCAAGTGCGATTGGATGATCCATCCGCTTGCGAGAAACCTACGTATCTGTGTATCAGACTCATCGATCTAACCGGACTACCGTTCAGAGTACCATCACAGGTGCGCACTCAAGACGTGAGATGAAAAAAATCTTCGACGGCTAAACAACGTGCGACTTGCCTCAAATCCGCTACGTCCAACGTTTTAACTGTTGATAACAGCTGAGTTGAACGAGTTATGCCTAAGTCAGACTTATAACGGTTCAATTGGGAGTTGTTAAGCTTGCGCGAGAAATGTTTGAATTTTAATTCGGGAAATTAATAGTCAGATGAAATGATTCGACTACTGAAAACAAAGGTGTAAAATTAGCATGAAAATGTCTAATTTTGGATATTAACGTTAAATATTTTTTCAAATAAATTCAGCAATTAAAAATAATTATAATGAAAGTGAAGTTGTTCACGTGGAATTATACACTCAGAGAAATAGATATTCAAAACAACAATCCAGATAGTCAATCTTGATGGTCAAAAAATGGATAATCAAATTGCATATCTGAATAATGAAAATGAATATCTAGATAGTAAACGCGCGCATGCGCGCGCGGCGTAGCTGTTTACGCCAGCATAAGCACCGAACCATAACCTATTCTTGCGTAAACAATTGGTCGGATTAAATCAATGTGGTCGAAAGTGTGGTCGAGAATCAGTGTGATCTACGATTCCCTGATGTTGTTTCAAAATGAGGAAAATCTTGGACATTTTCAAGTTGGCATCAGTTGCAAAGCTAATTTAAGCTATTTTTTCCCCCGCGAACACAAAACTTTGACATATTCACGTTGATTATCTAGATATTCACTTTGATTATTTAGATATTCAAATTCTCGACTATCTTCAGATCGTTCGATTGATTATCTGAAATAGTTATAAGAACCATATAGATAATTCTTTTAACTATCTATTTCTCTCAGTGTACACATGAATTTGAAAAAAAATTTGAAGTAAATGTATGTACTTCAAAATTTTTCATGCGAAACATATGAAAAATGACTAGGTTAAATTGATTTCGACAGATCATACTTCATTTACGTGATTAGTTTCGTATGCAGTTGAATTTCGTATAATGTCTGATGGTATTTTTAAGTTATACAAAAAATTTCTTGGTATTCGCGTATGCAGATCTCACTTGTAGTAGCGTATTTAAATTTTATTTAGTTTTCCCACAATGAGCTGAACATTTTTCTTTGCTTTTCCAGACGAGCGGAACTTCAAAGATATCGAGTAGCTAAGCAACAGGCATTACATATTGTGTATGTCATTGACAAGACCGGCGCAGAGTACACAGTACACTGTGGACAGTGCATATAAAGTCCTGCTCGTGGACGGGTTAATTAGCTATTTTTATTTTTGTTACGTACTTACTCGCCATGTTCATTTACTATATTGAAATTTCAATTCTAAAGAAACCTTCTGGCAGCCAGATTTTACCAAAATCTTTCATACAATATCTATATTTTGAAACAGTTTTATCAAGAGCCCTTGATTTAAATATGTAAAATTTTTAAAATATGATACAAAAAGCTATATTTTTAAGACAAAGTATAGTAAATTTTAATTTTCAAATTGTAAGTGAAAAGTATAGAAAACAATTATTTAACAGAACAATAACATTAATTCTTGAAAATACTAAAATAAGTGTATCATTGAAAAAACTCTTACCTTGATATTAGTTCTTATATAAAACACATTTATTTACTATATAAGTTCTATTAAATAATAGGTAGATAATAGGTAGATAATCGATTAGATTCTATGAATTGTTATTGTTTTCATTCGAGATAATATTAAATGTCAACATATTTAATCGCAAATTTTGTTTCATCGCAAACAATAATACTTGACGTATAAGTAAACTGTTATGATTAGTCATCAAAAAAAAGTTTTTGATAACTAATCTCTGATTCTTTGATTTCATAATTTAAAAATCACGAAATTTAATCCATTCAACACAAATCAGATGATTAGATGTTTCGATGAAAACATATTTAATTTTCCTAACATCAGAAGTCGCGGCATTCGGTAGCATTTTTTCTTTGACATCACCTCGTCAAAAGCGAATACCACAAAGTAAACAAACATGATCATTAGCTACGTGGTCGGTCGGTACATCAGTGGAAAGCGAGCTTCAGTTCCGGGTTCGTTTTTTGAGATTGATACAATGTAGATGCCGGCTTAAAAGATTCTTGTGGATTCTTTGAACGGTATGAAGTATGCTGCGGGGTCACCCCGGGGTTCAAGAGCAAAAGCGTGGCCGAGAGCCGGGACAAAGGCTCGTGGCGACGCCCCGCTGCCCCTAGAATGCATACTCGATATAATCTACTTGTGTTTCTCTGCGTTATGTTTATGCCCGTGCATACGTAAAAAGCGTAGTAGTTACCTCGCCACGAAATCTCAGTTATTCTTATCTACCGTACGCCGCATTGTGACACATTCTACACTTCTTCAACTTGCAACGCTATTCCACTTGTCTGCGTTTCTTGCTCTTCCGATTCAATTTTGAAAAAATTTTATGAGTATTTTCTTTTCAATTATTTAAGCAGAAAAGTTTGATATTATAAAAAAAGATAATGAATTTTAAGAACTATGATGATCTAATTAATCTTATGTGTAACTATATTAATCCAATTAACAAAATTAATAGCTTATTTCTAAAACATTTTAACCGTAGAATAATAAAAATGTTTTCCGTTTTCAGCCAAGATATTCTGTCTTGCACAGAATAGTGAGTGCATTCCCTGCTAACAAATCTCATTCTAAGATCAATGAATTTCATCTTGGGATATCATTTTTTCGAGTTGAAGTGAGTCAATTTGTTACGACTCAATCGAAACGCCATTCGTGTTTATTTCGAGGTACTCTTAAAATGAATTAACGTTACGAAAGAACAGCATAACGCGGTCGAGCGAAGTCGGATAAAAAACGAAACCTTTAATTCCTTGGATGATGTCATTAATTTTTCACTACGTTACATTCGTTCGTCGCGTCGTTAAATGACAGTGTGATAAAGTTTAAAATTAATCAACGAAAGCTGCTCGGTTATCGCATTAATGTATGTAAAGTTAAATCAAAGTTCAACAACGACATTAACGTGTCGTACGCGACTCACGAGTGCCTAGAAATTATAAATTTACATATTCAAAGGTTATTGATTAGATTTCACTATTAAGTCCTTTAATATTGCTATCGGAATTTGAATACTTAGTTAAGACGAATACACAAGCGTGGTGTTACATTGAATGAGTATAAACATAAACTGTGGAAGTAATTACGGCCTTAGTTGCACGCACAACTGCGACGCAGTAGAGATCATTAATATCGTACCATCCTCGAGACTATTTAAACGTCAATCGTAATAAACGGTGAGATGATTTAAATTTTTCTCACTTACCACTGCGTGTCGAAAAGTTGTAACAAAAAGTCAATTCGCAACCATTTATCATCGAGAGCAAGGTACTTTTTAGTTGCGTTGGAGAGAACAATTTACAGCGAAAGAACATTTTTTATTCAGAGCAATTCAAAAATTAATTAAAAAAGGGTAATAATTGTTTCAACTAAATTTGCAATTATCGTTGCTAAAAATTTAGTCAGACGAATCGATCGACAAAGTAATTAATTGATCTTATTAAAAATGTAATTACTACTGAAGGTAAATTATACTCAACAATTCTTTCAATTGAATTATTCATTTGTCATAGCTTCAAAAATATTTTTAGTTGATCTTTCTAACTGCTTTTTAATGACTCATTTTTGTATATTGCGTTTTTTGTATCACATAGACATTGTTAACTTTACATATACTTACAAACTTTAGATAATCAGTTCATTTCTGTTCGGTCATACAACTTCTTTACGAATGATTGTATCGGCTTTCAGATGCCATATATCAAAAGACACATTCATTTCAAAATTTTTTTCTAAGCTATTTGTTTCTAAACAATAGTACATTAATCTTCATAAACACAATAATTATTATTATTCAATTTACAATTGTTTATTCCTAATAGGGCTTACAAACGAGAGTATCGTAGTAAATACAAGTAAAGTCAAAGTCAGACAAAGTCTTTACAAAGCTTGCTCAAAGGTTATAATACAATCTTGGTTTTAAGTTCTTAAAATTGCATATAAGGTAAATCCATTGGAAAGAGCAGCTGAGGAAAAAAGAGCTCACGAAAATATTTTGAGTAATTCCATTCAAAAATTATATGAATAACAAAATTAGTCGTATGCAAATAACATTGGGAGCAGATATCATTTTTAAAATTATATTTTACAAAATGAATCATAATTTTACAATATAACATGAATCATATTTTCCAGTATAACACAATAATGTCAATCTCAATTTTGAGTTGATTTTCAAAATTGGGAAAATGTCGTTTTTTTAACGTAAAGTTGACATTTTTCACATAACCACTAAAAATCAAAACTGCAAAAATAAAAGAAAAGGTAAAACGTGGATAATGAAAATTATCATTAACACGTCGGCCAGGCTCTTCGAAAGCGTAAAAACGCTTGAGCCGAAATAATTGGTAAAATTGACGATAAGGGATACTCATTACCACTTTGACGTATTATGTGAGTACGAATCGTCGTAATTTTTGTAACGCCGACAATCAAAGTACATTAACCGTCATTTGAGCGGCGACTTCTCGCCCGGCACAAATCGTTTCGTCCTCTTTTTTAGTTCGCCACAACGGCGGCTTTCGCTTTGACTTTGAGCGACAGGGTTGGTCATTTCAATATCTTCAAGCAGGTGAAATTAAATTAAAACCTTGCGCGGAGATAATGACGGGGACAAACGAAAGCGGCGAGGAGGAGGACTGAGTCGAGAGATTGGGAAACAAGAGCGGTGCGGTGGGATGCGAGAGAAGAGACGCGCGAAAGGGGCATGCGCGCGAATGTATCGGCAGTGCCGATCAAGGAAAAGGGCACGAGAATTATCAGGATATCGTGTCGCTGTCAGTAAAGAGGCATTAATGCATTCATATCGCATTCCTGCTCTCGCCAGAGCCAACTTCGCCTCGCACTTGTCGCGTGCAGTTCACTGCGTTTGTCTGCACGTATTCATTTTTGTGCCTGTGAATATCCATGTGTGTCTGTTTACATACACCTCCGCATACACGCACAAACATGAACTTACAAACGTACACCTGCAAAACCACCTATATGCATGTGTACGCACACATGTGTACGCATGCACACATAAAGCTGTACACACGAATACACACACATGCACATGCAAATACTCTGACACTTAAACGCGCGATCATGTACGTGTACTTGGAGCCTAGTGGCACATGAACGAAGGTAATGCATGTGAGTACATTGGTAACGATTGGCGAATATCGCTTCGCCACTTTGTACCCGTTTGAAGACCCAATATTTAAAGTTTGCGCGAAGCAGATGTGCAATTTTCGACGTGTATGATTGGAATACGCGTTTTAATGAAAGCGCCGGGCAAAGTTAGAGCAGCCGCTGATCGAGCGGCTTCGACGGTTCGAGTTCATGTGATCCGTTTTCGTGGATAAAGAGGTACTAAATGAGACTTTGTTGAAATTATGGTAATTATCTTATACGAGTTATTGCGACCATTTACATTCGGTAGAGTATGCGTGTGGTGCCGCGCAAAATGAATTGAGCGATCCAATTCGGTTTTCGGTCAGTTTCTCAATAACCATCGCACAATTAAACGTCGAATATGTATCTGTTTGAGATGACTTTTATATGGATGAAATGTAGATGAGTGTTATTATCATTTGTAATTCATAATCTGATTTCATATATTTTTATGCATTTTTTTATATATTTTTATTCAGAGTGTAAACAATTTTTCAATCTTTGATGAATAAAAAAATTTATTCTTGAAACATATTGAAACAGCGTAATCTTGAAATGCACTTAATTAATTTATTGTGTCCTTATCAACGTCAAAATTTCATCTGATCAAAAGTAATAAAAAATGTATTAAGCAAAATTATATTTCAATGAATTATTCTATCGATGAGAAAAAAAAAACAATTATTGCAACATGCTTGAATAGCTATTTATTATTATACTTGTTATTACACACGTAATATCAATGATCTCTTTTTATTGTTGTTTAAAGTTTAATATATTCACAGCAACGCACTGCAGTTGCATAACGGTTTGTTTTTTATTTTTCCGTTTTATATGAATTGCATTTAATACCAATTACGAAATTAATCAAACCTCCCTACGTCAAGGGCAATTAAAAGTAAGGTATAATTTAGTCGATTATATTGCGGTTAAATAAAAACGAAATGGTTGTTAGCAGTGTTATTTACATAGTTTACAACCAGTGCAGGATTAAAACTATGAGGTGCTATTCGTGAATTATAGACTGCTTTATCTAAATTATATGGTGGAATATTACAAGTTTTTATTCCCTAACCGTTTTCATAGAACACCTCGTTCAACAGTTTTTACTGATCGTTAATATGCCGTCCTTATTATTACAGCTGTAAACGTTTTGTTTTCGATTGTTCTTAATTATCCATTTCAACATTAACTGGTTAAAAAACAAACAGTAATTATAGGATCATTTTCTTAGAAGGACATAGTATTAAATAATGAGATTAAAATATGTCTTTAGTACTGAAAAAAGCAAGTTTCGTAAATTTATTACTTTATCAAAGTCAGATCAAACAGTACATTTCAGTTATATATTTTTTTGTACCCATGAGACACAGGCAAACGAGATTGTAAATACTTGGGTACAATATTATCAGCGCAACGTTTCGAAAAATAATTACTAATGCAAAATTGACTGTCGTTAGAAATATAAACTTTTTAACACGGTATAGTCGCCGACGATGTAATGATCTCAGAACAGAAACGAGGTAAAAATTAAGCCCCACGCATGAGAACCGTCTAATATTTATCCACCTATATAATTAAGTGCATGTGCCTTATGCAAATTATCCGTAGAATGAAAAAGCCATATTTCCTATTGTTTCGAAAAAAATATACTGCTAATTTATGAATGTAAATTTTGCTCTTTCCTACGAAGCGACTGTTTCGCGGCTATCTGATTTCCTATCAATTAGGCAGATTTCCACTACATCGAAGCCATTAAATTGTTTCTATCTTTGATTTTTTTTCTCATACCATGTACGTCAGATAAAACGGAAGATAAAACGTCATTATAATTTCCAAACAGATCCCATTGTCGTAAAATTGCAATGCCCCAGAATGCCCCCACCGTTGGTCTTGAAAAACATCCGTCGAAGCCACCAGCCACCATCATTACCATTGTCCGTTGCATTTCATCTTTCAAGAATACAACGATCGCGAAAATTATGACACAGGGCTGCCTGCATTTCTTACGGTCGACTTTATCGATTCGACGAGCACGCTGTTGTAAAGTGGCGTTACCTAATGCAATTGTATTATTGGGCCAATTGAATTGCAATCCTATCCGAAAGCGATAAAGTCGTGTTTCATCTGCATTGGATGACATTTTTCTGTAACTTTGGTCAATGCATGTTTATACAAGAGACAAATTTCCACTCTAAAAGAGCACGTAGTTTATGTTCTGACAACATCGCGCCATATGTTAGTTTAAGCATGTAATACCAGCATAAAAACTTTTCTGCATCACTATGTTGGGCGAAACATTTGTATTACAAGTGAAAAGTCACTGTCAAAAACACTGCGAATAGATGTTACATTCGTGAAGTATTTGCTGAGTTAACACTCGAAGAATGACATGACTTGTAAAGTTAACTTTAAAATGCTTACTGTAGACATTTGTAAGATCATATAATAAACATCTTACGGCTTTCTTCTTCCGGTTATTAATATAATCTATTGATGGGGAATTAACAGAACAATGCATCTTGGACTCAACTTTTCTACAAAATGTATGCTTCCTTGGAAAAAATTCAGAAAATTGTTATCGAAAACGAAACTCAAGATTTCTCTTGAAAAATCCTGTGCTTTAGTTTTGTGTATACTCTATATTTCCATATTGTGTTGAACTGAAGTAAAGTCTTTTTAACACAGAAGTTAACTAAAAACTGTTTTAACAGAAATATAAACAGTTTTCCAGTTGTCAAAAAAGATAATAGCTTAACCGAAACTGAAAATAATTAAATTTTGCTTAGTCTGCTCAAAGTCAAAGTATCGTCTCCATTTCTTTGAGAAATCGTGGACAATAATGACAAGGAGCACATTGCGCGTACGCGGTCTCGGGAAAGGGGTTGGTTGTAGAAAAAGGCGAAATTGCCATATAATTGCGCTACGGATACGGATCGCAAATCGCAGATACTGGACGCGATAGGTCGTGGTCGACGTTGCAGCAACGCGAGGTCCGGGTCTGGTTCTGGCGTGCAGGTACTATACGCAAGCTCTCTTTGTCGAGTCAGGGTAGGAGTCGGGTATTGGCGCCACCTCCAGGCCAGAGACTCCGGCACGGTCGGCCGAGCGCTAGGGCAAACTTACGCCTTACGCCCGTACGCCCCACTCCCTCGCTCGATTGCCCCCCTCCGCCCCCTCCCCCTCCAGACCCGCGCCGCGTGGAAATACCACGGCGCTCCGGCTGTCCTCGTCATTGTCAACGCTCTCTGTTCGTTCTCCGTTTTGCCGAAGCCTCCCTCTTTTCCTGGCGCCCCTCTCCGCCATTCGCTGATGCTGCGACTCTGACCGACCTAGCCTAACCCGCGGCTCAACTTCATTCCACGCCGGCTGACCATCACCGACGGCCGTCCACGACGTCGCCGTCGTTGCCGTCGTCGGCTAGACGCGTCTCAACCAATCAACGAACACCGTTACCAGTCGGAAATCGACGAACCGTCAGGTCGATCTCGGTATCGGTAAATCGCGACAACCGATCGACGGTGATCTTGTCGATCGTTCATCCTGGACGATAAAAGTGATTAAGAAAAGTGACAACAGATTCTTTGACGAATTTACTGCACGTCTGGGAGGCGGGGATTATGGACGCAACCGAGGATTGCTGGGACCACGTGGGTCTTCTTCACGAGGTGGCCGGCGCGGAGCAACCGCACTCGGCACCCTCCGATTTCCTGCTGTCGCAACACGAGGTGAGCTGTCATTCACATGATATTGACACGTTGACGTCAACAGACGACTCCATTACTGCGGACATCTGCTAGTGTTTCCATGCGAGGGGAGGAGACCGGTTGAATATTGCTTAGGGGAGGGAATGGTCTTTCACTTAGACTTTGGATGTTGGGTAATGGTTGAAAGGTAGAAACGAGTTATATGAATTTGGTTGTGGAAGAATTTTTGAATCCCGGATAGTGTTTTGAATGTCTTTGCCGCTTCAGCTTGACATCTTGATTGATCACGTGAATCGATGACACCTTTCGGTACTCAGTGTTTCAGTGGTAGAATGCAAAAAAAGTGTCTTGCTGATAGCCAGTTTTAGGACACTTTAAATGCCTTCGAATCGATATCTTAGCCTTATTGGAGGACATTTTTTCTTTTAGTGACTGAAGTTTGATATTAATGAACTCTAATTGATTTTAAAGTCCTGTTTGACATTTACGTTTCTTGACTTTCAATTGCATAATTTTATTTGTTTCAATTTGCAATTTTATAACTGTTGCAATTTATCTTCTACAACAAACAGACGGATGCATTCAAAATACGACCGTATGATAGTCATGGGTGTGAAGAACTGAGCAGTACACTAAATTGCTTCATCGAACAATTTTGACTCAAGGATCGTCACTGGCGGACGGGCACGGTTTTATCGCGTAGGTTATCGGCAACTTAGTATATCCTGGATCCTTCGACTTTAGACACATTCTGCGCCACTCAAATCGCCGTGAAATTCACATACGAGCTAATTACACGAAAAGTAATAGTACATGAAACCCCATTCTCACATACTCGGTGAGTTCGAAGAGAAGAAATATTTCCGTTTGGCGAACGGAACTCATTAAAAAAGCGCGATAGAAATCGCGGGAGAGAAGGAGGAAGGCGAGGAAGAAAATGAGGAGCTGAACAGTCACCTGTCCGACGGTTTGGGTTATTGTTTGTTTGCACAGCGGAATCGATGATCTCGCGTAATCACAGTGCCAATAAGAACATAAATGTCATTATAGAAGCGATCGCGGTCGACGCGGAGTCCGGGGCCGGCTCGTTTCAATTTCGGATTCGGGCATTTTAGGAGTAACGAGGCCTCGGGCCCGGACACTCGCTACCCTGTAATCATCCGACGGAAATTATAGGCATTTAGGCCAAACACGAACGAGCAGATAGGAAAGGCTAGCGCGGACGATGTGTCGGTGGCATCGGGCGCGTGCAACGCCGGCTTCGTTTTTAACTCTCCGCAAGAGACCTGCACCTGCCTCGTGGCGATCATGCCAAAATTGAGCCTCGATATCTCGCTTCACCGCACGCCTCTCTGTTTCCTCGCTTTTGATTCCCGCGATTTCGCAGACGCGCGAGAATTGCTCACGTACGACGTCCCATGATTCGAAACCCTGCATCTTCCTCGTTTTTGATGTTATACTAATTAAAAAGCAGCTGTGTAATTTCTACTTGCAAATTACTTTCCGCGATAACTAAACGAATTCGATGAGAAGTGTAAATACTTTGCCAAATCGCTTGCCTTTATTTTTTTCTCCGTTTAGTACTTCATTTGTTTGAAGTAGATTATATTTATGATTGAATGATTGAATGCTGTTTCAATGAAAGATAAGGAGTGATGTCGGGGAATGTTTTATAGTTACGATCAAGAGAATTTATTTGTGGTGCACAATTAGGTTGTTAGACACGTCGGCCACAAACATGTGATGCGGGCGTTTTTTAATGGTAAACGATATGCTCTTGGGGCATGGGTACGGGGTAGGTGACTCGGTTCTATAAATAATTTCTGGATAGTACCAATGCAAAACACCCGCTAATTTTCATTAATTTGAAAGATAGTGGTGAATTTTGCAAATAGGTGTGGTATTGAGCAAAATATATTATTTTACCGTTTTTGATAACAAGAATTCATAGTGTGTGTTGTATTTGAAACTATTTTAAAAAACTGGGAAAAATGTATACATAAAATTTTGAAGAACTATGTTACTCCGAAAACGACTATGCATTAAAATGACTAAACACTTAAAGTGATTTCAATTTTTATGCAACATTCTAAAAGAGAGAAAGAGAGAGAGAGTATTACATAATATTTTAACTTAAAATGATTTCATTTTAAAGTATAATTTACTCGCAATAAATTGCATGTAATTTCCTATGCTATTAAAGTACTTAAAATAAACTACAGTGTTACATGAAAAATTTTCTCCTTTATTGTATACCATTTCTACACCGCAAAAAATACGTGCGCGGGAGTGTCTTAAATGAAGACGCAAGTGTTTTGATTTTAAACATTGGTGACTGATTTTAAGTCAACAGTCTCAATTATAGACAGCAATTTCTAAATTGAATATACCGGTGTCTTACATTACGACACGTTTGTCGGAGCAGTTTTTACAGTGTACGTAATTCTGAAATAACAATACTTTCTCTACCCAAAACATTCTACTGAATTTTTCTGAAATAATTGCTATTAATCATATATGAGGTATTCATTCTCTGAATTCAACTCACTAGCTGCAATTAAGGAAAAACACTATGACTATCTGAAATTAAATCGACATTGACAAACTTTCTCCGAAAAACCGGAACCAAATACATAACCCGCATTAAATACAATTCCGTCGCAAACTTGCAGTTTCGAATCGACGCTTGAACAGCACGAATAATTCGATTAGAGGAAGCGGGATGTTTGAGTAGAATCCAATATGCGATAAATGAACAACAAAGTATGCAAGAAAGCAGGACGATTTCTTTATTTCGGGCGTGACTCACGTATGAGTTTCCCACGGCGGGCCACCTTGGGTTGCGCGCGGCTGATCGGTGCGCGCGTGTGTTGGTGTGTGGGAATATCTCGATTATTACACGCGCGTGGGCAAAGTGGTTTCGGAGTCGATTTTTATATTCTCTGGGCGTATCCGCACGCTCTTCCTCGGTGAAATCGTTGCCGCTAACTCGCAGTGGCGATGACGGGTGCCTTCGATCAGTGACGCCTTCGTTCGATTTGCCACAATCGCACGGCTCGCCGTTTTCGATCATGAGAACCACATTGAATTAGACGCCGCTTGCGACATTTCGCATCGGCTCTTGTCTCAGCCTGCCACTCCTTCGTTGACCGAACTATAACTTACAATCGTCGCCCTCGCTCATTGTTTCTCCGCTCGGTTGTCGAATTCATTTTTTCACGTATTTCCCTTGAAAAGCGGCGATGACGAAAATCAAACGGTGGTGTCTCTCGATCCTGTCGAATCGATGGATTATCATACTAATGAATAACAAATAATTTCGACGACAAAGGAAGGATAACGTCATAATTCAACGTTTGGGAAATTTACGAATTATGATAATCAGGTCCCGATTTCCTCGATTTCATTACGACCTTATAATATAGATCATAAATTTTAATAGGTGGCGCCAAGGCGGATAATTTATACGGGAAACGCTGGTCAGGCCACCGGGCGTACGGTCGATAGAAAAATCATGCTGGGTGCCGTAGACGGCCACGATGACTGGAGATGGTTATCGGCTTTTCATGGTGCCCAAACACCAACAATTCTAATCTCATTTATATCGATGCTCCCCTAATAACCGGACGCTCGCTTGTTTTCGGGAAAACTTGTGTCCCCGATGTTACAATATACTTTACAAATTGGCGCCCGATTCCGGACTACCTGAAAATCGTTTTGAATTATGGCCACCCGGGCGATTTCAGAGTCTGATTTCAGTTGTCGAATCATGGATGAGTATCGTCGGCGACCGTTTTCCCATCCTTCGCTTCATCGAAAAATTGACATTGTCTCAAGATGACGTCACTGGTTAAGTTGGAGCTAACAAGACGATATTGATATATAATTGGCGATCGTGCCATTAGGCTGAGTTTTGTGCAATATTCAAAGAATTCAGTACCCTTTCGGTTAGTTTTGCCAGGTCTGACAGTTTACAGTGATGGGAAAAAGCTAAGTCAAAAAAATAGAGTACCATAAATAATAGCTATTCCCGAATCGCGCAAGACGCGCGTGTTACACATTCGGGAATTGAGGAAATCTGCCAGAAAACAGCCGGACCAAAGTCCGGCTATCGTAAATAACCATAGCCTTATTGCTTCACTCGAGAACAATTTATGACTTTGACCTTAGATTTGCTGCTGAAAAGAACGGCCGTTTGTCGATTCGCTAAAAAAAGCGCGCAAATGCCTAGCTTTAAATCACTGCGCGGCTTATGTCGATATTTTCAAATAGTTTCCCGGGTGGAAAAATAAGTTTGGCATTAGTTTGGATGTATATATATTTGGATGTATATTTGCATATATACTGTTGCCAGATTATTTTGTCTGGCAACGATATGGCATATATCTGGCAAGAGGCTGGCTCGCGCTTGTGATCCAGACTTGTAATTTTTTCGCGCGGATTCTTAAAAAGGGAAAGGAAATTTAGCGTTGTGAATAGATATTTCGTTAATAATCTTATACAGCAGTGCTTGATTCACAGTTAATTCAAAAGACAAATTACTAATAAATAATAAATTGTATATATATTATATAATATTATATAATATTATATAATAAAAAATAAATAAATAATAAATAATAAATTGCACAAAATTACTTTCGAATATGATTTTTTTTCTCATACATACGTGAAGTATCACAGAAAAATCATATTTCAAATATATTTAAAGAATGTATTTATGAGGAGTATAAATCCAGAATCAATTTTTAAAGTAATGAATTCTTCGACAGTCTTTCCGGTTCTTAATTAAATATGGTATATTACTTTAAAATCAATTTCAACGGGAAAACATGCATTCGACTGAACGAATACGCGGAAATGCAAAAATATACGGGAAATCGACAAAAAATACCAGCAAAGGGTCCTGATTCTCTTGGTCTGCAATCAACGCGTCAAATTCGCGCTCTTTACCTGACTCTTCACCTCACTTGGCTGCAACTCGGGATAGCGTTAATGTTGTTTAATGAACGGGATACCAATGCAACGTTCAATTTAAATTCAATTTCGATTCTGTCCGAATGTCTCGTTAATCGAAAACGAACTGACTCTCATCGCGCTTGATCGTGCATTGCCAGGCGAGGCTGAGTTGCACGGACCGCGAAAAAGATGGCCGACGCACGATAGCGGGCGTTTCACACAAAATGAAAAAAGGTAGACAGCTTGGTGCGAAGGTGATTAAATGAAATCCAGGTGAAATTTATTAACCGTTGGGATAATTAAAGGGCGGTGCACGTCTATGCCTCGTGTCCTGTATCAAGCCATCTTGCGCTTGCACCAAGACCGACCTCTCCTTAACAGATAATCAGCGCAACTATTTCATATTTAGATCATTTTTTTCTTGTCCATTTCGTTCGTAAAAAGAAGGAAGGGAATCGGCAACGCGCTCGCATTTGTCTTATTCTTGCGCGTTCCCTCAAGCCGGTCTTGAGCCGTTCTCCTAATCGCGCTTAATAAATGCCCAGTATTTTTCGCGTGAATTAGGCGTAATGAAATAATTAATTAAGAAGCGTTGCAGCACACTCGCTCCATCTTCCGAAATTTTCAAAATAACAAGCCGATTCGCGAGCACTACTGATTAACGTTTGCTAAAAATAACTTTTGCCGCCGCTGACTTCGACCACGGCTAAAATTTGTTAGCTTGACGTCACTTGTGCGACGTTTGACAAATTTTTGGCGCTGCGAGCATCATTGAAGAATATTAATGTTCCGCGATTCGTATCCGTCTTAGTAATTATTCGCTATTCGCAGACGTCCATTAGCAGCAAAGTATACTGTTATTGTGCAACAGGTAACAGAGTTAAAAATGACGTTTGCATGATATTTCTCGCTTTTAATGCACGACTCGACAATTCGGAGCGTGTAAGAGTGTAGCAGCGCTGTAGAACTGACAGCGTAAAAAAAAGAAGAATAAATTGTTACGAATTGTCATCGTTGTACGAATTTCAGTATTTTAAAACCTTCGTAGACTAAGTGTTTATCCAATTGTGTATATTCTCAATACAAATAAAAATATATTTCCTAATTGTCTTATCGATTTTCAACAAAGCATTGGTTGGTGATAACGGTTAGTAACAACACGAACAATATTCATCTTTGAATGTGATTCGATTCAAAGCAAAAGCGAAACTGATTGAAGTTTGAATCGAAATATACAAGCAAAACAAAAGTATTTACGTTATGAATTTAATAATATTTATTTATCTATTTATTATAAAAATGTATGGACCAAATTATCGAAATTAGGATATCCCGCGCAGAAAAATTCATGTGGCTCGATGTGTGGATACCCCTATCCATACGTCGAGCCACACGTTTTTTTTCTGCGCGGGATACATTAAGAATAATATCACAAAAAAATTTTTTCGAGTTTCACATGGACAAAAATAGTTATCATTTAAATTTTAAATTTTAAAAAAATAAAATATTAAAAATATTTGCAATTCTCGCTTTCGATAACTTCGAATTTGCGCTTTCGATAGATTTGAAGTTGCGTTTTTGATAGTTTTGAATTTGCGCTTTTGATAATTGTTAAATTTGCGTTTTTGATAGAAAAATGGCCATAATTTGCGCTTTCGACAATCTCCGGTCGATGACACATCCCCCAAAAATGTAAAGTTATAGATTATTTAGAGTAGACATATTTTTACGGTAAGTTCAGAATTGTTTACAAATTGTTTTTACAGGAAATTCATATTACTATCTCACCTAAATAATTTTGTACTGAAATTCCCGTCGAGTTTCACGAAATCACCCTTGTACGTGAATCGAAAAACTGAATTAACGGTTAAAAGCGCGTTCGGCAAAGTGCCCTTCAAATGCTGAATTTTATAGCTCGGCTATTTACGTCGGTATGAAAAATCTACGAAGCTACAGGGCATCAAATACATTAACGGCCTCATGGAGCGATCTCCCATGGCTCGGCGAGTACCGAAACGAGACCGACGAGTGCTTTTTGATAGCGCGTCCGTTGTTTCCTAGACCCATCGGCTTGGTTCACACGACCGCTGTTCGAAAAGGGCCCTCACTTCCTTTCCTCCGCCTCGTCCATTTGGCAAACGCACTTGCGACGTGCACTTGTCGCCTCCGTTTTCTTTCCCCACGCTGCTCCTCCCCCATTCTTCGCGAAACCTTTTCCCGTCTCCAAAAGAGCCTCTTCCGATGCACGTGACACGTGCATCCCGCATTGGACACGTGTTTCGAACCCCGCGTTTACATTTGACAAGTTCGGTCGCGTTTATGTCACCATTGTGCCACTTGTCCGTGAGATCCAGTATAATGGCGCCGATGTGGCGCAATAATAATGTTTCGAAAATAAAAAAAGGGGGGCAGAGATGTCGGTGCGTGACCGGCGAACATAGCTTGATCGGTGATAGGCTTGCAATTGTTGGAATCACAGTCGCGCCTCGTGTTGTCTTGTCCCATTGAGCACAGTCATACCGGGTCACGTTTCTTTAGAAATTGGGTTAACAGGAATAGAAGAGAAATTCGAATTTAGTAAACGATAATGTTCAAACCATTCGTCTAGTTGCCATAACCTAATTTCACCGCGTAATTGATAAGATTGTTTGTAAAACTAACGATTACAAAAACAATTGAGAAGTTTTCACTGGTAGGATTCTGTGTTAATTTCCTGACAGCAGAATCAGTTTAAACGATTG
>JABFOV010001506.1:0-24913 GCA_022817685.1 Aradophagus sp. ZL-2020
ACATAAGCTGTGTACTCGTGATTATTATTATAATCATGATTATGATCGTAATCGAATGTCAGGCGAGAATATGATTTTACATGAAAACGATTTGCTGCTTAATTCGACATGTAATATAATTCATCGTCGATTTTATTCTTGAAGATATAAAACGCGCAGTTTGGCTTCATAACTGACTTTAGTGGACGTGTAATGATATACAGTATACAAATACAATGTTATAATAACGAATTAAATAAGAATATTGCACGACCTATGTACGAAGTCTGTTAATCGTTAATGATCAGTTGTCAGTGACAGGTTATAAAATGCCAGAATTCTTTGAACAAGAAGTTAATAATCGATTGTCTTTATTATTCTTGACGACATAATATATATGAATATATTTATATATTGTTATTTGTTACAGAGAATGATTTGTTTTAAAGTAAGTTAATACTGCAGTTAAACTTTTAATACCCCCTTACCACGATATTTTATTATTTATAAGGCATTTTACAACAGTCGAGACTTTTTTCTGACAATGGTCGTAAACTTTTAATATATGTACCAATTAATATATGTATCAAGTTAATTGACAAAATACAGCCATTTTATAATGGATAAAAAATAATATTTTAAGTTATTATTGTTAATGGACTTGTTAAAAAGACAGAGAGAAGAAAGTTTTTCATTTCTAATTTTCTTTGTCTTTTCATGGTTTGAAATTTGACATATTTTTTTGCATTTGAAAAAGTAAAAAATGGTTTCATTTTCCAGTTTAAAAAATTTTACATTATAAGAACACAACTTAATACTCTGCTCATTTTTCGTTGTGAAGTATAATTTTATGTTCTTTGTAGGAATGTAAAAAATAACATGTAGACTATAAAAAACAAAACTTTATTTATACGCTGCGATAAATGTCATCTGAATATAAATGACTAACAATTCGCTTTGATATTTTTACAAATAATCGGTAGATTCGCGAAAAATTGCAGTAAAACCTTTTTCTTAAGTTTTTTTTTGTTTTTTATACAATTGATTATAAAAATGTAAAAAATATTTTTATACATGTACATCTTGATCTGATAATTATTATGAACAATGTAAATTAAATTACAATAATTGTTTTCGTCACCAAAAAAATAATATTGCATTGTTTTAAAAATTACTCGAGCTGTGATTGTTGTTTGCATCATAAGCATTTTCGTTGTACAAACTTGCTATAACATATATATATTTATACGTGTATATATATGCGTATACATTTTTTATGTAAAATATTTTACAATTGAATAATTGTTTATTAACAAAAGAAAAATATTTTTGCATGCTAAATTTCTTTTGTTACAGTCACACTCTGTTCAGTCACACAAATATTTATTAAATATACATAGCTTGAAATTGTCTTTTTTTTAACAATAATCGTATCATGTGTTACAAGTACAAATAATCGATATTAAATACACAAGTGACTTTCACACTGACCCACATTTATCAAGAAATCAATTCGAATCTTATATTTGTCTCAGTCATATTGAAACCCAATCGACATGCTTATTCATAACCAACAATATTCGGAAAATTAATGTGTATATATATAAGTTCATGTAGAGTTTCAGTATGACACATTACGAATGATGCACGCCTTACAATTGTTTTTGCATAATTTTATTGTTATACAATTTTTATTGATTCACATATAAGTTCTTCGATCAATCCCAAGACACTTATTTTTCGAACCAATTTATATTAATTTTTTCTCGAACTTGATTTCTTATCTTCAAATGTTTCTTTTTTACATTCGTACAGCTAAGTCATTCAGAACGCGACACAAAGTCTATAGTTAAAATTGTTAACAAGATCGTATAAAAATTAAGTACATTCGATCGCAAATAATAGTGATCATAATGAGAAGTACGTTAGTCGTTGAGTAATATGAGGTTATTAGTTGACGTAGACATACAACTGCCGAAGTAACGATCGGCTTGAAATCATCACTCCAGGACTTAGCACGTCTTACCAATAACCCATCGTATCTATACAACAGCGCGTTAGCTGTTTTTCGCACCATTTTTTAACATTGGAATAACGTCTTATCCGACCAGTCGATGGCCGAGTAACTTATTTATTTATTACAAACACAACCGGGGTTTAACTCAGAATCATCAAACATTCGTGCTTAATTCGGATTAACACTCGTCGTTGATTTTTTGAAGTACTTTGGATTTGTTAATCCTCATTTAAGAGTATTCTTTTTTTACCAGCCCTTCATTGTCCTTCACTGTCACTGTCACTTTTATCTGAAACATGATAAGCACAAAATCATATATACATTCATATAATTAGAAAATCACATCTTTAAAAATGTGCTTCTTCAACAAACCTTTCTTCCCGGGATAAGCATGGCGTTTCAGTCTATCGTAGAGATCGTCTTTTGTTCCATAAATACTAGCATTCGACCGCGCGAGACTGTTCATTTTGCCGTTATGGAGACTCTCTAAGGAAAGATCAAATTATTTTTCAGAATATTTTGTAATAAATTTCGTTGAGTAGTGCAATATTAAAAGCATTGTAGAGAATGTATTAGAAGTCAATACAGTCTTTGCTACACTGAAGTAACATTTCAATTGAACGTTATAATATCACGTACAAAAAGTTACAACAACGTTTAATACACTAACACCGATGATCATTAGACCTTATTTTAATACTGCATACCTTTCATATATGTTTCGTTGTAGAAATTTGGCATTTCCCAACCATCTTCTTCGTCGTCGTAGTAATGCGCGTACGTGCTATGATGAGATGGGGCTATAGACTCGGCATATGGTGTGGGAGCACCATAATAGAAATTGACTTGCGATCCATTCTGATCAGTGGCTGGAGTGAGCATTTTCTTAGGTTCCTTCTTTCTCGACGACCTACAAAATTGTTCAATTTTTTTTTACAAAGGTCAATAAACATGTCTTTTCAAATCATACATCTCACATATAACTCATCATAGTAAAATAATGTTCAAGGCACAGTATATTTACCTGACACAAATCATCCACACTAATAGTACCACTATAATGACAAGTATCACGCAACCAGCGATTCCTCCGGTAATGTAGAAGAATTCAGACTTTTCGGTGCAATGTTTGCCAGTGAAACTGCCAATGCACCTGCATGACGGCTGGCCTCGAGAATCTTTTAGACAGACGCCTTCGTTGTCACAGAATCCCAGGCAAACGTCGATACATTCCTTTCCGGTGCCATTGTAACCAGGTTTGCATTCGCATTTGAATTCGCTTGTTTCAGGAATCAGAAGACAGTAAGCGTTGGCATCGCAATGCATTCCTTCTTCATTCATTTCGCAGGGATTCGTGCATTCGGCTTTACTAGTCTGTAACATCAAAATCCACAAATAAGACAGAAAACTAGGCGTTGCGAAGTTCACAAAACTAAAGTAATTTTCATTTGTCAAGTCATATTTCGCTTCGACAACTTACCGCACCAGGTCCCTTAGTGCTAGTGTTTGGCGGGCAAGGTATACAGAATGCTTGCTGTGGTTCCGACTGGTACATGCCCTTCTTGCATTCTACGCATTCGTTCAAAGTACCGTTAAGATGCGAGCCCGGCTCGCAGACCGGCAAGGAACACTCTTCGACAGCTGCCGAGCCCATGTTCGGTGTTGTTCTACCAAGTGGACAAGCCTGGCAAGAGGCCTGGACACCTTGTGTCCTGTAAGTTCCTCGAGGACAAGGCTCGCACTTGCCTTCAACCGCTAATTGTTCACCAGATCCACACTCGTCTCGGCACTCTTCATGCGAAACTGCTTCTGACGTTCGCGTGGTCTTACCAAGACCGCAGAGCAGGCACGAAAAGCTGCCTTCGTCGGGCTGGTAAAAGCCGTGTCCGCAGCTTCGACATAGTCCGGCACGGTCATCGTAATATTTTCCTGCTGGACAACGTTCTTTGCAATCAGCAGCGCTTCTTGCACCCGGACCGATGGTCACACTCGGGCGTCCAGCTATGACTGGACATGAACTACACTTCAACTGTCCAGATTCGCTTTGATACGTTCCTACTGGACAATATTCACATTGTTTTGTGGCCTCGTTGTAGAAGGTTCCGACAGCACATGGTACTGAAACGTGTGATCATTGCATATAGTAATTTTAAAACAACAACGCATTCGAGCAATCACTATAATTTTTTGTTACAAAGATGATTTTGACGGATTTAGACGTGTTGTGTTAAATTTGTCCTATCTGATCATAATATGTTGAAAGTAAGCGTTTTGCAAGTATTTATGTCCCGAAAGTTACAAGATTTCTTATTTCTAAACTTACCACAATCGGGAGCCATGACTACTTGACCTTTTGGACAAGCATAATCCGATTCCAGGATGAGTGATGATGGATCTGGAACGGTGTTCGGCAGGATGTCATGCACGTCGAACTGATCTTCTTCGAGTATCAGTCTTTCCAAAAGCGATTGGACAGTGGCTCGGTCGTTTGAATTGGAATTTAGAATTGGATCACTAAAACAATTTGAAATCAAAGTTAATTAAAAATGTCTGCATTCGAAAATATTTTTGCGGAATATACCGGCGGTATTTACAGCTAAATGCCTCAATCAACAAATCATCTCAATCCCTAGCTTTCCTGTTAAATTGTATGTGAAGAAAAAAATTCATTAGTAATTTCTGTTAAACTGTTAGCCTTGTATTTTCACCTTTTCTTTGACGGTTCAGCTTTCCTCCAATTACCTCCATACTACTGTATTTGTAGATAGCATTACATACAAAATAAAAAAGAAGTAATAAAGGGGAAGGAGGCAGAAAATTATCACTAAAAACACAATGTTATTATACGTAATATTAAATGATATGCTCCTACTGAGGTACTATAAATACATTTTTGCTAAGTTAGTTTCGCATTAGTAACAGATACGTGCATAATACTCGTTATTTCTCTGCTTCGTTATCTCAATTTATTCCAGCGTATATGCACTGAATTGGTACAAGCCTCTTGACATTGTCGTAGCTTAAATATCTTAAAAATGTCAAACCAGTTTCGTATCTAGATCGAGTTTGCATAAATTTTAAGTTATCAAACTGCACAAGAATTTCTATCAATTTGTTCGTAAACAGTTTGCATACATCTATATGCTG
Organism: Aradophagus sp. ZL-2020; assembly: GCA_022817685.1. Lineage (NCBI taxonomy): Eukaryota > Metazoa > Arthropoda > Insecta > Hymenoptera > Scelionidae > Aradophagus > Aradophagus sp. ZL-2020. The sequence continues at coordinate 5,144 of JABFOV010001506.1, forward strand.
AATTGCTCACGAATAAATTGTATATGAAGATATTTCATTTTTTTTGTCATATAGTATATTTGCATTTTGCATAGTGATTTTTTAAATTAATTTTCTATATAACATATATATCTATATATAATGTTTCTATATATCTCCGTATCATCAAGCATAATTGATACTGTTTGTATAATGTAACTGTAAAGCATGCATCACGATAAGAGTCATCTAAAAGGAGGTTTAGTCTGAAGTAAAATAATATTAATAGCTGCAGCATCTATTTATGCTCGGTCATTAATTAGTAGATTAATGATGGCGCGTCGCTTTGTCAAGTTCTTACTTTATGGCTGGGAATGAAATCTCCACTTGGTAGGTATCACTGCCTTGGCGAGCATGTCTTGTTCTGTGACGTAACACAGTATAAGTGAATCAACGAAATGTCTTGGATTTTAAAATTACAATGTGCGCAAGATGGAAGAAGATTGTTAAAATCATGAATAAGAAATAGAGAAAAATATAAGTAAAGAAGTACTTACGGTTCAACTGGCATGTCAATGGATACGGCGTAAGTTCCAGCGTCTTCTTCTGATGCTTGTCTGGTCATTCTTGTACGATGGTCACAAGTCACGTCAATATTCAAGTCCTTGCACTCGCGGGTACCTAATTTTTATACATGTTTTAGACAATGTTCAATGAAAACAATTATTAAGATATTATAAAATTAAAAATCAGTACCTTCGTATGAGTATGAACAGAAGTTCCAGTCACGATTCAAAGAATTTACAGCATGTCGCACTTTTTGCTTCAGAACACCTTGACCAGCTTCGTTACACAGAACTGACGTCGGGAAGTTCATTTTTATTCTGAATACTCGTTGAGCAGGCGATGAACCTAAAATAGATTAATTAATTCAGAATTAAAATAATTAAAGTAATTCTTTTTTAACGAAGGCATTTATTAAAATCATACTTGTGCAAGCTGGATAAATTAAAGGAAGATTAGGATCATTGGTTGGTCTCCAGAATCCTTCAGCTCCACACGTGTAGAATTTCGGTACATTCTGAGAGAATCGTAATCCAGGATTACAGAATATTTCGCAAACTTTGAACTGTCCACCAGAACCCCAGTCTTTGCACTGTTGTGAACCGCCAATGGGATCGGCTAATTCTGGGCAGAAATCAGCTAGAAAAGTTAAATAAATGCAAATTAATATTTACGAATCATTGCTTGACAGATCAGTTAAAACGTTTCACGAACTACTTACAAAGTACGTAGACTTTAAAGTTGCAACTAGCAGAATTTCCTACTTGATCGTAAGCAACATAACTGATGTCGTAAGTGCCCCAAAGAAGTGTCTGGCCAGAACGATGTCCGTTCTTCTCTTGTATTTTAACAATGCCAACATTGTCACTAAAGTGGGGCTCATCCCACGTTACTATTGAAGAACCATTTTTAGCAATCACCCACAAATCCCCTGGGCAATGTTCAACTTTTGGTGGTATTTTGTCGGATTCTAACAGTTGACACTTGGGACCACCATATCCCGGCAGGCAAACTCGTTGACCACAATGAGACGGCACAACTCTTTCAACTCCTCCGGTTATGTCATCGTAACCGGCCCAAGTCAGTACCAATCCTTGATACAAAACAGGTTCGGTACGACAGTCACGAACTTGTTTTTGTATTTCGTTTGTCACATGCAACGCGCGACTCCAAATTTGGACTTTTGTTAGATGTCCCTGGAATCCTGATTCTGTATAACCCTTGACACTTTCGCTTCTCGGTTTTCCCAAAACAGCCCAAGCACTGTGAATTGTTCCATAATTCTCAATTAATACATTTGTATGAAAAGAAAATATTTGTTAATTGAATGCAATAGTTGTCTGCAGGAATAACTTACTAAGATGGTAAATTCCTTCCACTTGCGTAACCTTCCGTTTTACTGGCTATTAATCCTTCCGTGATCAGAATTAATTCGCCACCATTGTCACCATTCCAAACGACAGCGACATGGTGCCATTGACCATCGTTGATCGTTGCGTACTCTCTAAATGGCAAGTATACATCTTGGATATCCGGGAATAGCGACACTTGGACTCCGTTACTGTGTGCTTGAATCATTGGTCGACGATTCGTTGGTACATGTGGTGAACTAAAATGGTTTTAGATATATTTTAATTTCTAATTTACTTTCTAAAATTTTATAGTTCTGAAATTCGTACAGCTTTTAACAAATATCTGTAATCAAACTTGAATTGAAAATTTAATTCTTTATATTTACCTGACTCCGTATAAGGTAAAGAATATTCCAGCTTCGTCTCTTTGTGTGAACTGCACCCACATAGCTATTGTTAAACTTTTCTTCGCTCCAGTAAAGAATGGAATAATTTGTGCAGCACTGCTGCGTGTTAAATCACTGAAGTAGAGATCGTAATCAACTTGAATGGCTGCAAAATAACACATGTCGTTTATTAAATTTTCATTAAAAAGTCAATTCATTGTTTATTAATTTAATCGTTATCGTAATCTATCCTTTAATTTGTTGGGATCTTACATTTTCTGCAGTCGTCACCAGTTAAATTGAATGGACATTGACAGAAGAATTTGCCAGTTAAGTCAATGCACGTTGCTGATGGAGGACACGAGTTTTCTTTGCAGTCAACTATGTCCTCTTCACAAGTTTTTCCTAAATTCAAGTGTGTAAATTAATGTGTAATTCCATATCAAATACATGTACCAAATGCAAATTAATAGACAAGTTTAATACGAAAATGTTTCAATTTATTTATAATTATAATTTTATTTATAATTATAATTGCATTTTTTTATTAAAAAATTACCAGTATATCCTGGAGGACAAATGCAAGTGAAACCATCTCCATTATCAATACATGATGCTCCGTTTTTACAAGCGCCAGCTTGACAGGCATCGTATTCGTATTGACATCCAATTCCTGTGTAGTCTTCCGGGCAAGTACAATTAAGGCCGGAACCGAAATCTTGACAGCGACCGTTATGCATGCAAGGATTCCCAATGCAACGTTCGGGTGCAGTTTCGCATTGTTTTCCATCAGTACCCGATGGACATCTAAATAAACAAAAATAATCAATGAATTAATAATCAAAATAATCAATGACATTAAATGCAATTTAGATCATTTAAATTCACTTACATGCAAAAATAGTCAAGGAACAAGTCAACACAGGCAGCGTCATTTTGACAAGGTCGATTTTGACACATGCCTACATCCTTTTCACAGTGTAATCCACTCCATCCTTTTGGACAGACACATTTGAATCCGCCAATCTCGTCTCTGCATGTAGCTCCGTTCATACATGGATCAGATGCACAATCATCAATATTAATTTCGCAGGTTGGTCCAGTGTAACCTTCGCGGCAATTGCAGACAAATTTGTTATCTAAATCAACGCAACGTTCAGTACCTACTGGGTTGCAAGGATCGCTCAAACATTCATCAATTTCGGCCTCGCATTGTAGCCCAACGAAACCAGGTCTACATTTACATACAAAACCTTCAAGCTGATCTGTGCAAGTTCCGCCATTTTGACAAGGCTTGGATGCACAGTCATCTATGGTGTGTTGACACCGCTTTCCAGTATATCCTGGTTCACAAGTACACGAAAACCCGTCCACCTGATCAATGCACTGTCCATTATTTTTGCACGGTTTGCTGGCACATTCATTAATATTGATTTCACACGCCTGTCCGGTCCAACCAGGATGACATATACATTCATGACTGAACAACTTGTCAACGCAAATTCCGTTCAAACATGGGTTTCCTGAACATAGATCAATCTTTTCGTGGCAACGTTTGCCAGTGAATCCAGGTGGACAATCACAACTGAAGTCGTCAATCAAATCAGTGCAGTTAGCTCCAAGGAGGCAGGGCTTTTCTGCGCAATCATCTGTATTAATTTCGCAACTCTGTCCTTCCCATCCTGGTAAACAGTCACATTTATATCTGCCTTGCTGTAGGGCCACGCAGGTGGCGCCATTGTTGCAAGGATTTCCACTGGCCGTACAAGGATTGATTGTAATATCACAATCGACTCCAGTATACCCGGATCTACAAAGGCATGTGTAATTGTTAAAGCCCGGTTCATCCTTACACATTGCTCTTTCAGGACAAGTGTCGTTTTTACAATCTGAGCGTTCTTCTTGACAATTTATTCCCGAATACCCTGTGGCGCACTGGCACCTGTAACCCTGAGGAAGATCAATGCATGTAGCTCCGTTATAACACGGTTGCGACGCGCATTCATCGATATCAATCTCACAACGACGCCCCGAAAATCCAGCGGGACAGAAACATTGCACACCGTGGCCTTTTGGAATACATAAACCACCATGCTGGCAGATGTTCGTGCATTGAACAGGTTTGCAAGCTTCTCTACCAAATGAACCAGGTCCGTCTGTATACATGTCTTGTGGACACTCAATGCAAGTTGTTGCGCCGTGTTGCGGTTGGTAGAAATCTTTCGGACACTTGGCGCATGGTGCCAGTCCAGTATCGGAATACATTCCAGGCGAGCATTTCTGTCGACAACGATCCTTACCAGGTGCGGCTGGTTGGTATGTGAAGGTTGAAGGTGGACAAGATTGGCAGTCCTTGAAACCACCGATAGGTGGCTCGCCGCTATAACTATTGCGTGGACATTCTAAGCAAGGAACAAGGCCGGTGGGAGAGTATGTTCCGTAACCGCACACTGGGATACAGTCATCGATACTCTTGGAACCTTCTTCTTTTGTGTAAGTTCCAAATGGACAACGCAAACAAGACCCTTGCCTATCGCTGTTTTGATAAAATCCTTTTGGACAAGGTGTGCAGACCTTTTGTTTTTCTCCAGCAAACGTACCAGCTGGGCAATGTACTGTTAAAAAAATTTTACATATTGTAAATGATTATGTAGTTATTTTTTTTAAATGTATGAAAGAGTTCTGTCACTCATGAAATTATGTGTTAAATTATTCACTCTAAGTGCACTTACAGCAACGTGGAACGTCGTTTGTGTCCATATTCAGCACTTCTCCAATACTGCATGTAAATCCACGAGAAATATTAGACTTCAGAGCACGTAATGGAGGACATTGATTTCCGATTGAGGAAACGTTCAATAATGGTTCAATGACAGCACTAGCATGTGGTACGGATAAATCGAATATCAAGTTCAAAGTAGAGCCGCACAAGTCATAAAGCTGCGTTTGTTTTACGGCAGGAACAATGACTAAGATGAAGTCCATCTGCGGATACCAAAAACAAGCATGTTAACAAAACTTGTAAGAATAAAAAATGAGAATCATTATATTTTTAACTGCGAACCTTTAGAACATTTTCTTCCAAAAGGATTGGTACTGATCGGATAAATGATACGTTCATATTAACATTAACAGCTGAACAACGTTGAGTTAGAATGCTATTTAGGTGGGAATAATGTTGAGCCATTAAATCTTGGTATTGCGGCAAACACGATCGTGAAACTGCGCCATTAGCTCTATAAGTTACTGACGCGATAACATGATAATCAGCTTGTTGAGTATCTGCAAATCATTAATGATGTTGTGGCTTAGCGTATATAAGTAAATAATAAATTTTCTGTGTATATAATACATTTTAGCATACTTACTTTCCGAAACACAATCAGGAACCACAGACGATGGAGACCAATGATCCTCGCAAGAGTAAGATTTGATTGGTTCACCGTCAGTAAATCTAAATCCTTGTTTACATGTAGCAATACACTTAAGACCCTTGTCATTTGGAAGACATTTCAAATTTCCGTTAGCTGGCATTTTTAGTTCCCAATCGACGCAAGGAGTTGCTTGAACGGAAACTTGGAAATGACAATGAGCACGGTTACCGCTTGAATCAGTTGCAAATACCGTAACGTTCTCGAAGCCTCCAATTGGAATGACTGCGTGTTCTGGCACGAATGTGAGTTTCACTGGCCCAGATGCATCAGTGGCATTTACTCTTCTACGAGTGTCGTTGAAATTAACAGTGTAACTTTCTTGTTTATCTACCAGCTCGATGACGTAACTCTTGGGACAACTTAATTTCGGTGGTGTGACATCTGGTACGGTGATATTGATTTCACAAATGGCTACATTTCCATCGTAATCGTAAGCTACGTATTTGACAACGGTATCTGTAAAAATACGTATTGGTGTTTTAAAGCCAAGAGGCTTAACTTCGAGTCGAGCGATGCTACCACTGTTATCAATAGCTGTGGGTTCAGTGAAATTGACTGGAAGAAGACCTCCATCGGAGCCTTTTTGAACTATCACTGGTTGTTGAGGACAATTTTGGAATACGGGGGGCTCATTATCGACGCACGGAGAATATCCATAATCGTAGCCGAGCAATGGTTCTTTCAATGGTTCTTCACAGCCCATAAGTTCAAACTTCAAGCAAGGGTTATCCACATAACTGACTATGCCAATAATAACAAAACGAGCGTGAACGTATTTTGGTAGAGTGATCATTGCCAGCTCACCATAATTGCCAGGGTCGCGCATGGTCAGATTAAAGTTCGGGAAGTAGACAACGTAATTGTCGGTTTCTTTTTGTTTATAGAAAAAGCGAATTTCCGTTGGTCTCCCAACAATGTCGTTTGTGACAACTCCTTTTACGAGGATGGCTTTAACTCTAAATACGCGGCCAAGATCTACACTGGCATAGGTAAATGCTTCTTTGTTGCCGCACCAGCCAGTCACTGAATTTAGACGAAGGTTTCTGGCTTCATAATTTGGTCTTTCAGTAGTGGCATTGATAGCCGAGTCAGGAATACGGCCAGATGTTAATCCGAGGGGTTTCACAACTTTGCACTCTGGTTCTCGTAAACAGACAATTGGTCTTGGATTTATTAGAATATATCCAGGTCTATTGCAGCCAAAATGTACTTCCGAGCCTTGCTCGTAGCTACGAGAAACTTGGAAACCATCTGGAGGTCTACCAGGATCTTCGCAGACGGGGCCTTCGCAACGCAGGTTGCCAAAGTCCCATACGCCGTTCGCTTGACATCGCACAACGTTGTCATGTCGGTTAGTTTGTCCAGCTAATTTGAATGTGTCTTGGCAACCAAAGAAAAATGACGATTGATATTTTGTGTCTAAGTACTGGCCATATTCAGCTCCTGGTGTTGGCAATGGTTTACCACAGTCAACTCGAGGACATGCCGGCTGTGCTCCTGAGAGCCAATAGTCGGGATACCCTGGTTTTGGGTCATAAACACATTGACGGAAATTGGATGTCGCTGTATTGCGCAAGTAACGTCCGTTATTGGCACATTTCAATGTTACGTTTTCTTTGAATGGTACCAATACACTATTTTCATTGCTTCTTATTACTGCCAATCCCTCGTTTTTGTCGTCAGGAAGAGAAACACATTTTGCAACTGTAAGAAAAGAATTAATGTAAATACAAAATAATATCGATACAAGCTTTTGCTTAATAACATAGTAATGTGAAATGTTTGAAAATAATTACATTGACATTCTGGAATAGTGCCATTCCATGCTCCACTTGATGTACAGACGACTGCGGATGGTCCTGATAATACATATCCAAAATTGCATTGGAATCTTATAATGTCTCCAAAATGATATTGCGCCTATAAATAGAAAAGAAAACATGATTAGAAAACTATCAAGAAAAAAGTTGTAAGTTATTTCTGTAACAATTATCTAAAGATACTTACTTTCGTTGCCAGAATCTTGCCATTTTCAGGTGACGTTAATGTTGGACACATTACGGGAACACAAGTTTTATTCCTCTGATATATATCGCCGTCTCTTTCGCCTGTTTCAGCCTTTTCTATGTGGAACCCAGCAGTTCCGTTCTCTTTGTACAATTCAAAACCAGTATTACACATGCAACTGAAACTTCCAGGATTGTTTATGCATTTTTGGTGACAGCCTCCATTTCGGACTGCACACTCATTAATGTCTGTACATTCTAATCTGGTGCAACCCATTATTTCCAGTTTCAAACAAGGCGCGTTTATATAATCTTGGATACGGAATTTAATATACCGAGTTTCAATTGGAACCGGAAGATTTAATACTGACAAAGTGGCTTCCAAAATTCGGAATTCAACTGGCGTTCCATCTGGGTTTGTGTAATCTTTAAATGAGTCTGTCAAGTCATCAGTATATTGAATGCGAACAGCTGACGTGAAAGCGATATTTCCATCTGTTCGATGAACCACTTGTGTTCTAAATCCTCGAATAATGGTTGGCGCTTTCATATCTATCATGACCCAGTTAGTACCAGGTTCAATATTATTACCACACCATCCATCTCCACTATTCAGCCGAACTCCCTGTGTGGAAAAATTATTTACATAATAGCATAATAGAAAACAAAAAAAATATAACATGTTTTTTTATTTGTATACTATTTTGTTTGTATATTATTGATTTTTGTTATTATTGATTTATTATTGATTTTCAAATACCGATGAGGAATATCCAGTCTCGCTGTTAGAAACGGTTATCGATTCGTCTGGGATTCCACCATTAATCAATCCTAAGTCACCAATAGGTCTGCATTCCATAGTTGGAGCAAATCCAGATTTACATTTACACATGAAAGCCCCTGGTGTGTTTATGCATTCTGTTGATGCTAAGTCACACTGACTTGAAGCACATTCGTTTATATCTAAAAATATTTTATTTATTAAGCATTGCATTACAATTTGACTATCAATATTTGCATTCATGTTGATATTTCCATCTTTTTTATTTACTTGCCTTCGCATTTTGGCACATTTTCAAAGTATTGACTAGCACCGCATTGAATAATGTTTGGCCCGGTTAGTTTGTAGCCCCGGTTACATTGTACCCTGGCTTCATCACCGTAGTAATATTCCCTAGTCACATCCACAACAAATCCATTTTTGATAGTTGGCAGAACAGGACATTTGGCTCCTATATTTATCATAGACAATGAGAACTTGTAGTAAACAAATTTCAAAACTATAACTTTGCAAATTGTAACATAACATACATTTAAATTAAAATAAACTTACTTGTGCAAACCGGTACGTTATCTGACCATGTTCCATTGCTCATACAAAGTATGACTGGATGACCACTTCTGACATAACCAGGTTCACATTCAAATCGCACGATTGTACCGTAACTTCGACCTCCACCATTCAAAATGGTTATGTTTGAATGCGGTGCCTCCGGCAAAGATGGACACTGAGAAGCTGTAATTTACAAATTTTGTAAATAAATTATTACTCTACAGTTATCTTCTCAAATTCAATATTGCATATTACATAAATTTACCTAAACAAGATGGTTTGTTTTCCCATCGACCATCAGCTAAACAAGAAATTTTTTCCGTCGGTTTTCCAGATGGGAAAGCAAATCCTGCGTAACATTGATATGTAGCTAAACCACGATAAGTGACGTTTGATGAACCAATGGAGAAGCCGTTGTCGATTTGAGGCACTGGACCACAATACACTTCCTGACATTTCGGAATATAAGTTACGGACCAGTTACCACCTGGTAAACATTCAGTTATAATTTTCGACTTTCCTGTGGAAAATCCTTGACCCAATGGACATGAGAATGTTATTACGGTGCCAAACGCTGTATCTCTGCTAGAGGCCAGTGCTCCTTCACCGGGTTTCAAAAGTGGACAATCTAGTTTGGAAAAATCCAGTTGTCATTATCACCATGACGATATCTCGATAAAATTGATCATGATATATAGATTAAAATAATGGTTTATAAATGGTCCAATCTTTAAATCATATTGTATTTCATTTTTACCTGCCGAAAACGTAGCTTGATAACCAGTACTGCTATGCAGAGCATCAGATACGAATCGAATGAGCATTTCTCCGCTTTCAGCGGTCAAAGTTATTTTAGGCGTTGTGTTGGAAGTGAAGCCATTTCCAGGGTGAAGTCGTAAACCATTTGTGTTGGGCCCATCGTATACCTATAAAATATTTTATTGTCAGTTACACCGATGAAGATAAAAAAGTGCAACTTTTCTCTGCAAAGCATGACAAGTTATTATTTGAATTGAAATAGTTAGGTAGGGTAAATTTTGTTACTGATGATTGTTCTTATTATACACTAAAGTAATATTTTAATTAACAGCAGTGCCATATACCTGAACGAAATCAGTTTTGTGTACGTTGAAGTTTGTAAATTTCAGCGACAATGGTCCTCTTTCAGGATTTTTGATTTTGTACAAACATTCTTGGTTATTAGGATAATTGTTTAATCCGTAAGAAGGACTATTTACGGTTCCATTTCTCGCTACGATCGTGGCTCTGCAACCTTGCGTGTAACGGATGCTGAATCCTCTCTTCGAATCGCCGAGGCTCGTTTTGAAATACAGATAGATGTTGTTTTCCGTAGACATGATGACCGTAGGGTTATCCTCAATTTTCCCGGTCAATCTTGCTATTGGCCGACTCGTGGGAGAATCACCGTCGCGTATTAGTATGTAATCTCGATTCATTTCAAGATCAAGATCTTCAATCTGTTAATCATTACGTGAACAAGTAATATTAAAAATTTAGTATTCATCGAAAAATTATCAAAAGCACGTTTTAAACATCTTTACATTTTAAGTTGTGACAATATGATGAGAAGTAAAATGAACACTGAGAGAAATAGACTGTTAGACAAACAGTACTTACTGTTATGCTGACAGTCTTGACTGTACAGTCTGATTGTTGAAAATAGACTGTTACAGTAACAGTCATTCATTTAAGAAGATACAGTTGATAATAATGTTTAATAATAAGCGCAAACATTTTATAAATCGTACCTCCATAGAAATAATGCGACCCGGCTGAGCTTGGATGATGTACAAACATTCGAGACCTCCAGGATAATTTTGAGGATATCCCGGTGACGTCAACATTTGTTCTTGTGGCGTGGCTCGAAGAGTTCCGCCGCAGGTCTGCGGCTCGGTTTTCCACGATGCGCGGAATCCTTTTCTTTCCACGGAGCCATCGGTGCTAAACTTGATGATCATAAAATTAGATGCCGACACGAACAGTTTGCTACTGAGATCTTGTTTGCCGGACAACGTGGCTAGGTTCACCGACTTATCCTCGGTTCTCCCGCCGACCAAAATCTGCACGATATCGAAGCTCTTTTCCGTTTCGAAATCCTGGAACTGCAAGCGGAATTCATAAATCAAAGATACCAGCAAATAATCGGCGTAATGAACCTTCGAATCTGCATTTAGAATAGAGATTGTAAATGGTATATCGTATGTCGCAATTGAAAAAAATGTTTAAAGACATCTTAGGGTGAGAACAACCAAATTAAAATTTTGAATAATAAATTTGACAGTTTTTACACACAAATAATTCAGCCAAATTTTTTTATTGAAGTAACAAAAATATTATCAATACGATTAAATGTTTTTGTCGAACCAACTGCTAATTTTTAATCACAAAATAAAGGAAACATTTTTGAAGGTATGTTTAGAATTTCTGATATGTTTTGTACCAATTGCAATTTCGTTTCTGCAGTATTCGCAATCACAATTCTACCTGCAAAAGTATGTTATGCCCCTGCGGCCCTTCGAGCGTCCATTTGCAATTGCTCATGGGCAAATATTTGTGCGGATAGTTGGGGCTTTCGACGACGTCGCCGCTGCTGGCCATGTAGAATTGGCAATTTGTCGGGCAGTCTATTTCGTCGGAGAAATCCCCACAGTCGTCTTGCTTGTCGCACTTGAAGGCATTGTTTATGCACTTTCCATTTGAGCAATGAAAAGAACCTACATAGACGTGTAAGGAATTAAACGCTGCGCTCAAACGTCACGACAAAGTCGCTCGCTTTTTTCGTTCGCTCTATTTTCATTTCAAGTCGCGTTCATTTGAAATTCGCATTCATGTTTACATTTTATAAAATAGGCGATTATGAAATGATCTTAGACGGATCACGTTAAACTGAAAGTATAAAAACAACTTTACAGTTTATCACAATGAAAAATTGTTAATAATTTTAATTTTCTTTATTTAGAAATATCAATTCGATTGTATTAGATTTTCTAGTCAAGTGCTTGAAATCCGGTTTTTGGCACCAGAAAACGATTTACAAATAATAATGAAAACAATTGTGTACTTTGATACTGATAACTCTATTTATGTTTCTAGTTATTTTGACTTAATTGAATCAACTATATTACATTAACACATATGATTTCCTACTTCCTTCGTACTTGTTGAGAGTAGTTATTTATTTTAATTTCATGCTAATTTAAGTGAAATTATAACAAATCAGATCCAATCGCCCCGACACCTGTATATCGTCATTTTTGATAAGCAGTTACACATACTTAAAAAGTCGTTTCAACTTTTTGAAACCATTCATCTTCATATTTATTTTCGCTTTTAGAATGGAAAAAGATGAAAAATAGTTGTTGGATTAATTTCTGTTTCAGGGGGGGATAGTAACCTGCAGGACAAGCGTCGGCTCGACACATGAAAGGCAACAGCGACTCGCACGTGGTAAGTTCCCAAGATTGATGCTGATCGTCCGTAATGGCGACGTCAACGCATTTGGTCGACTCGGTGCCGACGAAGCGCGGGTTCGGCTGGTTGAGTGCCCAGAAACCTGAAAAAATGTCGCATTATGAGCCGGCGGTTGCATTATTCTTCGCGGGCTCCTTCCTGAATCTCGACCGAGCCATTATGCTAATTTCTTTCAGACGCGTTTCTTTCAGACGAGTAAATTGCCGGCATTGTAAACATGCACAACGCGTAAGCCTATGGTAATGCCGTTGTGGGAAAAGTGTGTCTTCGTGCCGCGCGCGAGTTCCGCGTTTCCGCGACCTCGATTCGATCGGCGCGGGTATTCAACGACAATAAGCGTTGTTTACGTCACAATTAAGATAACGATTGATTCGTTTTCAAGTTCAGCCGCATGCGTTTGTTCGCGTGTCTAGGTCAAGTGATGTCATTCAGACGCGTGAGAAATAACGCCGGGAAAAAAGGAGATGAATTTTGATTATCCTAAACGGAAACAATTTAACAGGCACTTTTAGTAAGACAATTGGCTCAAGTTCACTACTAGACATTGTGGTTATGTGAATAATTATTTTCGTATTGGTCAGTTGGGAGACAAATTTCAGAACGAATTATCATTTTCGACAGCGGATTTGGGACGTCGAGAAAACATACAAAAATTTACTACCTTTATGGTTATTTGCTACGTATTCGTAGCAAATATTACTAAACGAGTTTCTAAAAAAAATAATTATCGATCATAATACAAATCGATCTGTTTATAAATAAATATTTATAATGATAAATTTCTTTTATGGTTAAGAATTAATATAAAAAATATTGAATTTAAATACTTTTAATTGCAATAATTATAATGAAATTTCCTTCAATTTAACATTCGTCTTATTTTCATCATTAATCAAGATTTTTATCCAATTATTGAAAAATTTTCGAAAGCAGAGCTTAGAAATTATTAATTTCATACATTATAAAAAGGTCTCATGAATGTTTTTACATTTTTTAAATATAAATAGTACGTTATTTCTTTGCATCGCTTATTATTTTCATTTGTTTTGAAAAACTTATTCGAATAAAGCGTTGACCTACTTTTAATTAAAGACACGAAAAATATATTATTTTGTTATCAGTTTGTGGATAGTCGTCAGGGTGGAAGGTCTTAATTCGTTATCGTTATTGCGTGCAGTGTTTAGTGTGTATCGGAGAATCATTTTTATTAGGAAAAAGGAACCCGCGATTGGTAAGTTTTTACTTCTTTTTTATAATTATAATAAAAACATGTTTCAATATATTTTTCATATTTTGCAAACAAGTCATTTAAATTCAATAAAATGAAATATAAATATTAAATTTAAATAAATTTGGTGATTTGATCAATGTTGATAAAATTGCAATGTTTTTGATTTGTGATGAATAGGAGAAAAATGAGAAATTAGAAATGATGTGTGTTGTGTTCAAAGTACAAAAAGTGGAAATTATTGCGCTCTCGACAGCAGTTACTAAATCCTGAAGTACAGAAGGTGTAATTAACAAAGAGCGGGCGTTTTGGAAAAACGTGGCTTCGAATCTGCTCCAGTTGCTGGTGCGTTGTTTTAGAAAATTTGAGCCCCGCGGCGCCCTTCTTTTCAAAGCGTGCTCGGTCAACAATCAAAAGTAATTAACATTAGAAAGCTCGCGCGCGTACCGGCATATTGCGAGACCAGCATGCCCGCCGCCGACTCGAGAGTGTTGGTACGTAGGTCATCGAGTGACGTTAGTCCGAGCCAATAGCGATCCGAATTGCGTCCGATCATGCCGGATGACATGTTGTTTTCGCTGTACGACTCGACCACCATTAGCTCGCTGCCGTACCTGAAAATATAGTAAAATCGTCACAATTTTGTGTTCTCAATATAATTATCGTTAAACATAAGCACAAAAACAAAATATTATTCTTCATTTTAAACCAATTATTTTGCAAATACAATAATCAAACAACCATTATTTTGCAAAATAAATTATTAATGCACAAACGTGCCGACATTTATTTTCTGCAACGATAATCATTGACCCCGAATCGGAAACTTTGGGCGATTCCAAATTATTGCGCGTTCATCCACTTCGCACTGATCTTTAATTCATACGCTTTATACACATTTCACAGTCCAATTCATCAATAAAATATTAAGTATCTCAGCGCTCGTTACCTCCTGCATAATTCCGCGGCCTTTTCCCATGAGTGTTTGATGTTGAAGAATTTATAACAGTGAATACCCCGCAATTCCCATCCTGCAAAAATAATATAAAACATCTCATTAACGACTTGTCCATGAGAGACGAGGGACGCAACCTGCTTGAATTTCGGGCTGATTTGTGTTTAATGAAAATTTATTCTAGTTCGGGACCATGATAAAAATGAATTATCGCGTGCCATGTCGATTCTATGGCACCTATCAGGTTTGCCTAATCAGGTCCATGTCAGGTCTTTATGTGGCATTAGAGTGACAATAAATCTGATATCGTATATGATTTACCACATTGGGTCAACTTGAAAATATCATTACAGTTTGATAGTCAGTATTATATTGGAGTCATTTAATGATTATATAAAGTCTCAATATCGTATAGAACATGGCCCTAACCAGGCTGCCTGAATACGATATGGGGCCAACAGTACCGTGTCAGTGGGTCAGGTAGAAAGGTATCTACTACACGGATTTTAAAATTAGGGGAGGTGGAGTTTAATTTTTGGCGAGTGCTAGTAAAATTTATTTGTCGAAAATTATCATTAAATAATATTTCACTCAGGGATCATACATCCACCATCCGTTAAAATTTTTCAATGTCCTGATATTCATGTTTGATAAAGACCCTGTCCCCTGATAAAGGATCTACTGTAAGTACCAATTTTGAAATTAGGACTACCTTCTAGCCATATTCCAATTTCTACAAGTGAAGTAACGCGGCCACGCGGGGAGGAAGGGGGGGGGGGGTGGTTTGACACATATCGGGTTCCGCGAAAACGCAATTGCATATAACCCGTCGCGCCAGCTCTTTTTCTACTCGATCATGCGCTATCACCACCTTAGGCGCGCCGGATTTTCTCTTCAGAGATACCTCACCGCCATTTTCTTTCCATCCAAGCTTCATCGCGATATTCGCACTAAAAACGATCGAGGTCGAACGACGGTTGCTTCCGATTCCGTATACGTAATCTCACCTAACACACTTATCTCACTGTAAATCGGCCTTAAATAAAAGCAAAACCGACGTGCGTTTCGAGGTTGAGGTTGAAGGGGTCGCAGGTAAGGAATTATTTATCTACGTCGCCGTTTGAGTTCGTTAATGTTCACCGGTAGGATCGCCTTGACGAATGGAAATTGTTCAAAAGGTTAAATGGACAATTTTCGCAAAGAAATTTATTATCGAAATTTCAATGTACTTTGAGTAGACATTATTTTTATTATGTACTGTTTATTTAGTTATTTAAATCTGATAACATTTATTTTTCTTATTTTGTAAAGAATATGATTTTAAAGCAGAAGTAGTGTAATAGTGCGAAGTCCAATTTCACTTCGTTTCAGTAGTGCACTAAATGGTTTCAGTCGTGATTGAGGTTAAAATGTGATAAGCGTAACATAATGTGTGATATATTTAAGTTGAAAAGAACAAATTGAATACTTTGATACCATTTAAACATTTGAATTATATAAGTTGAATTATAAACAATAAAACGTTAATGTTTAAAATAATTAAAAATTTTTATTACTCTTTTTTAAACTGCGGAAGAATATAATTTTCTTTAACTTTTGCATGGAACTAGTCACATGAGTGGGGGATTACTTCTTGATAAGAAAAACCTGAAATAATGTGTCGACACGGAAAAGAAAATTGACTCTAGTCTTAACGTAATTATTCTTTTTTATCAAAATAATAGTCAAAAGTGGCAAAACAAATAATTTAAAAATAATAGCTAGAATTATTTTGCATAATTTATTTTTCAATTACTTTACTTTGATGATAAACGTAGATTGTCGAAAATAATTATATATTAATTATTCGATAAAACGTGGCATCAGGTTAAACATTGTTGACGTGTAATAGAAAATATTTTTACTAAAAAGAAAAAAGAAATACATATTGATGTTGCAATACGTCACCCTATTACATCCGATATATTAAATTGAAAAAGAAAAAGAAAAAAGTAACGAATGGAAAGAAGAATAACGTACCGTTGGAACGTACAACAATAATGTTCGAACAGTTTCCAATTATAATCGAACCTTCTTTTCTTTCATTAAGAAACTTGATCCTTGATTAATGGACGTCGCGCATTTCGTAAGCCGTTGATTCGTGAATTACGTCGGGCCGGAGTTTCCTTGAGCCGCGTCAACGCGACGCACGCATCGGCAAGGCTGATCGAATCGATGATGAATGATGGTTAAAATGCCAAGCGCACTGTTCGGGACGAGTCTTTTTCCGTTTGCCTTCCTTTATTTTTAGAAAGCTCAGAGAAACTTGAGGAAAACTCGTCGTACCCGTTTGATGAGATCATCAATCCTGGAAAATTGAGACACTTGGCGCGCTCGTGAGAAGGCAAAAATGCTTCGGATGTTTCGTACGCGGAAGCGGATCCGTTTCACGGCCGCCGTTTCCAACGACAGTATTCGCTGTCAATAAAAATTGCTCGTGACATCAGGCCAAACGGTCCATCTGTTTGTTCGCGTTCACCGTTAGACAATGATGAAATTGGAAATGAATTGATACCGTTTTGTATACAGACCATACTTTTCAGCGTGTTTCTGACAAAACGGCCGTGCAGCGTTGCGTGAAATCGTTCCGTGCTTCCCAGAAACGTCGTTATTTTTGTATGAATGCCGTGTGAAAATTTTATTCCACGGTTTCTTGCGGCCGCGAATCTTTATTCCTCGTTGAACTCTGACCAGCTCTTAATCGAAATCCGCTTTTGCTCGCAACTCTAATTATTGTCTTCCGCGAATAATTATTGGATTCAAATCCAATTCACGTACGAAATTGTATCATAGTTTGTTAAATTTACATGCAGCAAGTAGATATTTTATCAAGTCAAATGGCACATGTTCTTAATACATGTGGAATCCGCTTACAGTAAGCAATTTGTAAAAAGTATTGTTTTAATTAATTATAATACACACTTGTAGACGAATTCACGTTAATTTACCTTTTTTTTCATAATCTTTGTCAATGAAATGATAAATACGTGTCTTAATTATTCACCTATTTGACGAAGCAACATAAAATTTCCATAAGCGAGGTACGATGAATTATGCTCACCATTACATAAATAATGTGGACGTAAAACGAAACATGAGCCACAATTACTATTTGCTTTGGTAAAAAACGTAATCCACATATTCGACTGAAAGCCTATTGGTTAGCACGGTTTACTTTTTGCTTTGTGTGGAGAGATATATTAGGCACGGATAGCGCTGTCAACCGTCCGTGCCTTGAAATCATGATTTAGTGAATGTGCGGCCACTATATGGACAAGTAAAAACTGTGCTGTTGTTGTTGGTGCATTAAAGAAGCGAATGTACAATAAAACCTTCGGATTCAAAAACATAACAAGCAAGAACGATAAGAAAAAGGGATAAAAAAGGCTGGATGAAAATCGTGAAAATTTTCGTTATCGTTTTTGTAATCTTATCGTATTAATTGTATGGAAATATGTAAAGTGCAATAATGATTGAAAAATAAAAGCGGTGAAACTGCACACACCGTATGATCGAAGGTTAATTTCATAAGGCGTTGAAGAAAGTTACAACGTTATCTCATTCTGTTAATGGCATCAGCTTCGTTTTTAAATTTTTATAATAAAGCGGTTAATTATTGAGGGACAAACTATCGCGTTTACTTTGTCCCTTTAGTTTTGAAATTAGTACGGAAGAAAATGATTTAGCCGGATTTGATGTTACACAATCGTGCCTTAAAAGGCTTTTTTTTCAGTCGCGTCAATTAAAATAATTACTGTGATAACCAGATATTGCTGAATGATCAAAAGTGATACAATGAGTAAAAGTAAAGTAAACGATGCCATTTTTTATGCAGGAAGAAACACTTAGTTTTTTCGCAACGTAAACAGTTAGTATTAAAAAAAGAAATATTGTATCATTATGTGTAATCAAATATGTACATAGAAGTATAAATGACTTTATCTCTTTTGCAATCTACTACTGTTAGAAATTAAGAATCGGTTACTTCTTTTACAATTTCTATTATTGTAAAAATTGAGATGAATTTGCTGATTAAAAAAAGAGAAGTCATTGTATCAATAAGTTATTTAACGATAACAATATAAGGAGTGCTGTGACATTTTATGAACTGTTATTATTACTTTCGAGCGTCATAATCATCAATTGAATTATCAGCTTTAACTTAACCCTTCTGTAAGTTTCGTTTCAACGAATTTATTTTATCGCAAGCCTCGGGAAATTTTAATAATTGTTACACTTCAAAAATTGCACGTTTCGTTCAAAAATACAATTTTTTTTGATTTTTCTTGGCTGAAGAAAGTTTCTTCTCGAAATAAAATCAAGACGAATTTTTTCTTCAGCAAGGATATTTGTTCTTCAACCGAATCAAACATTTCGTAGTTGTGCGCTCAAAAAGAAATTAATTTAAAATGAATGGATTATTTTTACGTTTACTTGTTTTTAATCTAGAAATTGTGTATCTCTTTTAAACAATGTGATGAAAGCACTTTTATAGCAATTACGTTCAATTTTGTGCGTGTCAAATACAAATTTCGCTTAAACTTCGCGTTAAGCGTTCACTCGCGTCGATTTTCTCGGCAATATGAATACGCAACACTTATTTTGCCGCGGCATTATTACGCATTGCTTGAGAATTTCTTCTCATCGAAATGTCAGACGTTCATGATCTTGCTTAACTGATACTTCTCATTCGATTGTGGAATATCTTACACTGTGCGAGTCATTATTTACTTCAATTAAAAAATGAAAAAAAAAAAAAAAAAAAAAAAAAAAAAAAAAAAAGGGAAAAGCCACAAAAAACAAAAAAAAAAAAAAGGAAAAAAAAAAAAAAAAATATCAAATAATAAAAAAAAAAAAGAGTAAAAATTATGTATGTGATAAATTTCTCTCACCTTTATTTTTACTCTCGATGCATACAGTTGTGCTTGTGTGGATGTGTCTGTCGCGCAGGTATGTACAGAAAAGAAACCAGAGAGACGTATTGAAAAAGTAAGCACAAACTAATGTAAATGCACTACGTACG
>JABFOV010001507.1:0-24910 GCA_022817685.1 Aradophagus sp. ZL-2020
CTGCATCAGACGCATGACTTGATATGTTGTCACTAGTAGAGCTATAGCATGCAGATAGCTTGTGGTTGTAGTGAATGATATTAAAAGTTATTATTTTGTTTTTTGTTTTCTTTTTTTTTTGTTTATTTTTTTTTTTTTAAAATTTTTTTTTTTTTTTTTTTTTTTTTTTTTTTTTTTTTTTTTTTTTTTGAAGTATCCACATTGCAGCAAATTATAACAAAAACAATGTTGTAATTTAATTTGTTTAAATGTATTAAAACATTTATAATTATTCAAAATAAAAAAGGCGTTAATCTAGTAAACGCAAAAAAGAAATTCGAAAAATTACATTAAATTTAATAGCAACTCTGATCATTGCAGTAAGGTTTGCGATTTTCAAATCTCGCGCTAACAGAAGTTCGAATATTTCGTATGGTTGATACAACTGAATATCTTTCGTAATATAAGTAATAAAATAAGACTGTTCATTATTATTTCAATATAATGAGAAAAGAAGATACAAATGAACGTATATACTACGTATATACTTTGGCAAACATTGAAATGACGGAATTAAAAAATAAATTATTTATTTAAATATATTAAACCTTTGAAATCAGACTTTGAAAGTAATATTGCATCTCCTCAAACAAAAATGTGAAATCGGGAAGGAATAAAGCGTACCAATACCAACATAGATAAATGTAGTTTTGCTAGAGGGAGAGATGGCGCGCGCTACGATTGAGGCTAAGAAGGCTGGGTTAAATAGTCCAGACATTTTTAAATAGAAATATAAATAATTATCAAGAAATAAATATTAAACAAATTGATGCAATGCTGATTATTTTAAATAAAAAATAGATAATAGTAAATAGTAATCCTCTAAATAATAAGTAGTTGTTTTGCAACATGTGCACGAGAAACCACACATACCGCATGGATTTCTATGCGGTAAGTACCGTCTTACCGTACATGTGCGGTATATACTCACTGCACAGAAATCCGTGCGGTAAATACAGTACACAAATTCACGCTCGTGCATTAAACATTAACTCACCGCACTAATTTTGCAAATAACTATTAACCAAAATAATCAAAATAACGCATCACAGATGTGTAGTATTAATTTTGATGCCCATTAAGTGTAAAATAGGTTTTAAATGCTTTTATTGCTTTTAATTAACGACAAAAAATTATTTCTATACACTGGTCCATTTTGTAAAACAGACTAATAGATTTGAAAAGATGCAATTGTAACTGAAAAAGGTTCTGCAAAATATATTGAGCAGTAATAACAGTATACAGTAGAAACTGCGAAGAATCCTGCTCATGGGGCTGTAGGTGTAATAAAAACAGGGGAAACGGATTCCCCACATTATCCCTCTTCACTCCATAATATTCTGCATGCGTGTTACCGTGGAAGGGACTCTTTGCATCGGGACTCTTCGTAGTTTCTACTGCATTTACATTTAAAACCACCAACGTTTTAGGTCTTTCTAATGTAATTTCAATCACTTGAAAATTAATGACCAATATATCAAATAAAAGTAAAATTAAAAACTTATACAAGTTTTATATACATACAACGAAGACTAAATTTTACTTTACAGGATTTCAATTGTTACCACATCATAATGTAAAGCATACAAACATAAGATTAAATTGTATTCCATTATTTGTTCTATCCAGTATGAATTAAATATAATGCACGTAATTTCAGTAGATATCTTGTTGGACAAAATTGTATTCTCGTTCTTCTCAAGCAAATCAATTAAAGTGACAAATTAATACATATAAATAATACAATTGTACAATTGTTTAAGATTAATTCCATAGAATTTATCGCAAAATAAATGAACTTGTCGATACATTTTGAAGAACGAATACAATAATTTGCCTATGCCACTTTTTACAAAACGAAATTATTCAAAATTAAATAAACAAATTGATGTCTTTACAAAAAAAAAAAATATGTTCACTTACTTAGCATGCGTTTAACCCATTCCCAATTATTCGGTCGCGCTACCTATTTACATGAACATACTATTGTAGATGTAGAAGTAGACACTCGCCAGTCTTTCTTCTTTCTTCTTTCTTTTTCCTTGGCACCTAACCCTTAACATGGGTTCATACGGCCAATATGATGCACTCGCCAGTAAATAGAGATCATATGACCGTTGTCTCTCTTCAAATATGAGCAACAGAATATTTTATATGTCGCGATTGATCGGCCAATAGTTTACATCTAGAGAACTGTCACGAGAACAATGATTATTCAACGAAAATTAATATAAAACAGCCATATTTTATAAATATTTCACTAACGCAAAGATTTAGTTTATTCAATTAGAATTACCGTGTGGTAGGCACGTAGGCCCGAAAGAATAAAGTAAGTCCTATTGCGGTGGTCCACCCATCATTCCCATTGGTGGCATACCTTGCATTCCGTAGGGTCCTTGTGGCGGACCCTGTTGGGCCGTCATTGGCGAGTGCATTTGCATCGCATGACTTTGAATTTGCTGATTCGGAGCTATTTGTCCACCTGCCATTGATGCTACCACCTATAATCATTTCAGTAAATAATTTGGGTCCTGTTAAAAACAGATTAACAATTGCTAGACTGATTGATTGCGTCAATTAACAACTACCTGTTGAGCCATAACCTGAGGCTCGGATGGCAAAGTCAAATTTGTTAAGAGATCTCTTACAGCTGGAAAAATTGTGCATTCAGTCGTGTTTTGCGAATATTCTGCAAATCGTTTCAATTGCAAAGAAGCAGCGACAGTAACAGAAGCCGATCCAGTATCCCTCTTTTCTGCAACTTGAGTAGAATTTGAACTTACGTCGTATACTAAAGGCAAAACTAAAGATGGTGGTTCACCTTGATATGGCACTCCGATTCTTGTAATTTGCAACTGAAATGTTTACATAATTATTATAACGTAACAGCTTAATTCAATTCAAATAAAACAATTTATTGATTATTAATATACTTTGCAAATGCAATTGTACACAAATGTAAACATGAACGAAATTAATACTTACAAAAAATAACACTCTGTTTTTGCAGAATAGTACTGATCCCATTCCAATTGGAGCTATTGGTGCAGCAGATGGTGGTATTCGCAAACAAAATTGTACCGACCATTTAAACTGCTGCTGTTGTGCCAATCCTGGTATTAATTCGAGTTTCATAATTTGAACAAAATCTTTCACTACATTAAATGGAAGAGACAACGCTCGACTTAATCCAGCAAGTGCACTAGGTTTATAAGGCGGAGCGGCTGCTCGTGTTTCAAAAAACTTTTCAATTATCTATAGAATAATAATCAATTAGGAAAAATTATTTATTATTATATAATAATAATTGTAACTAAGCAAGTGTTATCCTTAGACCACGAAACTGATGAACAAACCTGTAATTCCTCCATACTCCATTGATCTTTGTGCTCAGGCATTGGTTGAACTTTCATGTGAAGTGATTGCATGTGTTGTGTATTCAGGCCAACACGACATTGCAAAGTATCTGCTTTAAAATGCACCACTCCAGGTTCAGTGCTATTTATAGCAATCAACTGTGAATTGAATAACAAAAGATAAATATTAATTGATTACACTACACAACAAAATTTTGGCAAAAAATAAGTGAACCACACTGTTTTATTTAATGTGTTAATTCGTGAATGAAATGTACTACTTCAAATTACATTTAAAATAATAAAAACAACTCCAAAAGTAGATACTAGTACAACTTACGATGATTTTCATAGACTTTTTTTATAAAAAATCATTGTTTTATAAAAAATAAATGATTTGTTGTGCGGAGAGTATTTACTTTTAATTATAAAGAATTATAATTGATTGAATGTTCTTTACCGAATCTTCAGTCTGTATGTATCTTTGCAACTGTCTACGCATGTAAACGCATCCTAAAAATCGTTCAAGGGGTGACATTTCAGGACTAGGCAGATTACCAGGATGAGGGGAAGGTGTACACAACATGTCTAGTGCCTCGTGTGTGAGGAGCGTTGGTACAGCACCAGCCCACGATCTTTGCGGTAAAACACGAGATAAATGACTACCGACTTTATGATCCGATGCTTGAGGACTGTGCATTGCATGGCCTGGTCTAACAGGCGACGGTCTTGGAACATTTGGCGAACCCGGCCAATTTGAGGCTGCAGGTGATGTCATGCTCTGTGATGATGGAAAAGGACTACCGTCGATATGACCTGCCATTCAAAATTAATTATTTTATCAATTTCACAAGTTTACATCGAGTAAAATGCATGCTGAGTAACATTAATCCATTATTTATTTAAAATTATTAATATTCCAATTAGAAGATAAGACAAATTGCTGGAGAGTAAATATGGGAGATTTCAGTGTATTATGATTATACAAAATTTCCAAAATAATTATACAAATTTATAAAATACTAAATTAATAAATGGTGATGATAAATTATGACAATACATACAAGTGAATTGAAATACTGATATTTACCTGTTTGCATATATGAACTTGCAGGCGAATGTCCAACCTGAACGTTATTACACGGACCAGGCGAAGATGTAGGCATAAGACCTGCGGGACTTGACACGTGCATTGGATTTAGTGGACTATTGGCAACCAAACCTGAACCTGGAGAAGGGTGAGGTAGCATGTTGGGTGTATTTGGCGGTAATGATGGAGGCGATGCTAAATTGAACGATGTTGCAGGACTACTACCAAAGCTCTGATGTTGACTTGCCTATAAAATCGCATAAATTTTAATTACATTGTGATAAATTTATATTTTAACTCATAATATACATAATCAATTAAAAATTGAGGGGGAAAAAACGAAACATTGCTATGTCAAAAAATCAATATACATTTTGGTGGATTCTGTACAATTTCAACATAGCAACTCATAATATATTATTTTTGTCATATTTTATCGTTAAATATTCTAAATTAGTGCACATCTGAATCAATTATACTTGGGAAATATTCGCTGTATGAGGACTGGCAGGAGTATGAGGATTACTCCCCGATGGTGGCGTCAACGGGGGATGAAATCTTAAGCTATCTCTCTGTTGAGCTGGAGATTGCGGACCTCTTTGATGATGACCTAAAAATCCAACACCTCCTGCACCTGCCGCCCCCCCTGCTGATCCCACAACATTACTAGTTTCGTTCTCCATAGTTACTGGAGATGGGGGATTATCATCTTCTGATTGAGATCTGCGTCTAAATACTGCACTTTCATCCACATATTTTGATAAAAATGTCTAAAAATTTGGAATTGGGAATATTAATATTAACTGTATTAACTCATTGATAGACTGCAGTAGTTACTAACTTTATTACAAAATAAAGAACTGAAATATTACCTTTAGCCCTTGCGTCGGGGTAAACTCATCAACAACATTACTTCTGTCAAAACGACTGTAAGCACCGTCTCTCAAACTAACTAGACCAACGCCACGCATCCGCAATTCAAGACAGTAGGTACTCAAATAAGCTATTCTCACCAATGTGACGCATTGCGGCATTATGGTAAACGTTTGTCCTGGGATTTGTGGCCTCTGTGAATATATTCGTATGTAAATATACTGTTCAAACTATATCTATGATTTTTTTCTCCAATCATTCAGTACGAGTTACATTTAACTAACTTTAATTCGAATTTAATGACTCACAGAATGATATACACAAAGTTGAGGAATGGTTGGCAACTTGTTGATAGACATCAATGGCTGTAAGGTTTCATTAAGAATGTGCAAAAGTTGCGTTAAATTGCGATGACGGTTCAAGAAAGTTTCCAGCTGTTCTTTCATCAAGGAATGAGCGTTCGCTACAATTTTGATACATTTCGTTATTTAATCTGCTACTATATCTTGAACTTAAATAAGGTTCAATTCACTCAGAAGTATAGACACAAAAGTCCGCAAGTGTACTCACTATTTCTGAATGCAAGTTTGAAAGCTTTCTCATTTGCATTCCACTGAACGATCACCGAGGCATTTCTGTTTGATCCATAAGTTATGACAAGTTTATTGTAACTAAAAGACTTAATATTCACCATTCCTCTTATATTGTATTTTTCTGAATATGGAA
This sequence comes from Aradophagus sp. ZL-2020, assembly GCA_022817685.1. Lineage (NCBI taxonomy): Eukaryota > Metazoa > Arthropoda > Insecta > Hymenoptera > Scelionidae > Aradophagus > Aradophagus sp. ZL-2020. Next base: position 6,085 of record JABFOV010001507.1, read on the forward strand.
AAGATAATAATATAAGTATATTAGTTAACGACCAAAAAGATAATGTAAATTATAAACGTTGTACTTTCTTAAGATCAAAAAAAGAATATTTTTTTACCGGATTTGAAATATTCGGACAAGTCATGTACAATTGAGTACAAATGTACAATTTGAGCCCAATCGTTTAATAATGCGTCCACAGTTCGGCCAATTGTATCAGCAGTTCCCATTTCATATTGAAAATACACTGGTCTACGTAATCCTGTTTAAAACAAAATTATTATTGTAATAACTTCAGAACGTATTCAGCAATATAACAGAATACTTTTTCAATACAATATATTGACCTTGTTCTTTTGGATGAGTGCTGGTGAGAGGACTACCATAAAAAACAAATTCCGCCATCCAAGCCTTTGTCATTCCTTTTGCTTGTACTCTAATAGAAACACTAAGTAATCTTTTGAGAAGAGCAAACCAGGCACTGCTAGCTGCTATTGCTGGCGATGGAGGAGGAAGTTGAACAATTTTTAAAACTAAGGCTGTTGCGTTTGCTTCCACTTGCAGACCTTGATGTGCTATTTCTCGTTTAGTTAGCTATATAATTGTAACATATGATATTAATCGAAGAACAACAATTTAAAAAAGGAATGTCTATAAAAAATATCTGCTTAATTCAAGCTGCAAGAAGGAAATAATCAATAATTAAGAAACATTTGTGTTAGCCTATTTTTTCATATAAACTATCAAAATTTACAAACTTTTTTACTCCCATATGAAAAGTTGTTTAAAGTATTTGAAATGTTTGTAGAAATATAGAAATTGAATAATATTGTTTTCATAATTGATTTCATAAAGCTTAAATTTCCTTGGTACCACCATCAGAATGAAGCTCATTATGTTTTGTATTATTAAAACTATTACCTAATTTTCCCTTCTTTCAATTTTTTTATTACAAATTTCTTTTTTTCCGAAAATTTATTAAAAAATTTTGCATAATCAAAAGGTCGTACTTACTTCTTGAGCTAATGTTACAAACGGTATCCTTTCATCGCAAAATGCCACAACGTGAGCCAATTCGGGGATAAAATATGCTGGATGTTTCAATCTTCTGTTTTGAGACCCTCCTGCAGTGTCTGATCTGCCACTAGACCCTGCACTACGTCGCTTGTTACCTCCCTTCTCGACTATCTCTGTAATGCACCCCCAATCTTGATCAATAAACCCTAAAAAATCCAGGTGTTAATCCCCTAATACAACGAGATTCCTCGTACCATGCGCAATTTTGCCAGATGTTAAAAAATGACATTGACGTGCAGATGTGACATTATCAGCGGGTTAATATTGTAAATAATACATTGAGTTTTTATATTTCATTTCATGTAAGAAAAGTACGAGAGAATTTCGTTTATATTTATCTTATTTTTATTTATTAGTTTGTAGTAAATTTAATAAAATTATGTCAATTTAATTAAGTGACAACTTACGTTTCAGTTGACTAAACGTTAATTTATCAACGTCAACTTACCACTGTCAACGCTGGTAAATGGTCCATGAGTTATTACAAACGTATCAAATTCAATTAAACTCTGAACTTTGAGATACATTTTGGGAATTTCAGTTTCAATGGTGTCATCGTGCGGATCATCTTCTATTGAACTAGGCTTAACAGCCGCCATGAAGAAGGAACATTCTATCTCGCAGGGAGCGCTATCTTTCTCCTTAAATCCTACAATCTTTTATTCCAAACAAATTAATAAAATTAAACATTCTTTTCTGCCACTGTGTAATGTAAAGTAATAACAAGTAACTACCAAAATAACTGTTGGGTGCCTGTGTAGTTGGACATACATGCGATGTTTACTAATCTTAGACATTGGATGATCAGGATGAAAAAGTAGAGGTAATTTTTCTCGTGGAGTTGCAGGCAAATGTTGAAGCGTTTTTTCGCACCGTCGCTGAGTTATCCAAAATCTTGAAAGAATATTTAATTACGTTCTAATTACAATGATTATATTAAACAGTAATTATGACACAATTAATTGAAAGTTTACAATGTTTACCGTAATTCAGACACAAGAGCTGGTATACGAGAATGATCGGTATTCAAGGCAGCTGTGAGTTCTGGTATAAGGGCAGCGTCGTATTGAGGAACATGACACTGTAACATCCCTGTGTGCGTATCAACTGTCACTAACAAGAGCTCGGCTCTTAAACAAGGCTGTAATATAGGCACTGACAAAATTGCTGGAGTTCCTGCTAACGTACCTGCGAATATTTACAAAGGAATTTTACTTTCTTTCTTTTTCATAAAGTTTGCTAAGTTAATTGAGAAACATCAGAATTACAATGATACTTTTTAATTACAAATAAATAATGACATTTACAGTTTTGTGATACTTAATGGTATTATTATGTATGTCATTTATATATTTACATGTATTAAAGTTTGACTCAAACTTACATTCTACATCTTTAAACATATTCTGCAATTCTTGCTTTAAATCAGATAATCTATTCCGAGTTCTCACATAAATTGTATGCACCAGTAAACATTCCATTGATAACTGGTCAGATCGAATTGCTCTGTCAGCAATTTCACTTTCCTATAATAATTATTATTATTATGAATCAATAAATTAATGTGTTAAAATAAATGTCATCGGATAATAGACTTCAGTAATTACTTTGCTACCCAATGAAGGAACATGCACCACTTGCAAGGATCGCGCTGGCTCAGACTGATCTACTTGAACAGTTAGTCGATATCCAAGTTCGGATCGAGGGTCTTTACTCGTTAATTCTCTGTAGAACGGGATTGAATGTGTGAATATTAATATTTTTGCCTTCTATGATTTAAATGTAGACTATTTTTGTAATAATCAATGCAGAATAATACCTCCAGTAAGACACTGATAAACATTTCCCTGGAACATATGCATCAACATGGATATGATCATCCAATCTGTCTCGTATCAATCGCAATGTTTGAGAATATAAAACTTCTAATTGTAGAGATTGACAAAAATGATGCAGAATGTGATAAACCTCACTTAAAGGATCAGAGCTCTCTGCTAATCTAGCTTGCACAACCTAAATAAATACAGAGAATTATTATATACAATTTTTCGTCGCAAACAATTCTTACATGTAACATGACTATTCATACGTATTCAATTAGACATATTACTAGTTTATACCTGATGAACATATCTTGCTTGCAGTGGATGAACCAAAGCTTTCCCATCACCCGTTTCTCTGTCTGACACTAAAATCTCTAAATCTAACAAACGCCATGGAACATTTGGCCCGTCTCCCATCACTGTTAGAGACACTGTAAATTCTTGATCCACAACGAAGGTTACCCTCCCAGCATCAATTTTTAAGTTTCTCATTTGTGAAAGCAAATTTCCAGTTACCAATCTGTGTTGAATCACTTGATTCAATCTTTGTAAAGTATTCCTTTTTTCTGACGGAGTTATGGGATCAGGAGGTACAATTCTTTCCTGAAATCATATGTTCATACAATGTATATAATATTTTGTATTATAATAACTAAACATGGAATTTGGTTTAGGTCTATTTCTGAATCATAAAAAAAAAAAAAAAAAATCAGCATCCTTTTAAATAATAGAACAAGCAAAAAAATGAAAAAATATAAGTTCAGGAGAAATATATGTAAATAATACTTGAAAAACATAAATATAATAAGAAAATGGACTTATGTCAATGGTCAGTTTAATAAATATTGCTCTTTAAATTGTGAAATCTACGAGTTTGTAAGATATTGCATTCTCAGAATCAGGGAGTTAAACCAAAAATTTAATTTAGCAACAAAAAAAAACATATATTATATGTAACGATACTTGATAATTTAATAAAATAACAGACTCTAATTTATTTTCTTTCATTTTCAATGGTACTTACTCTAATACAAGCTGGTAATCGACCATAAGTTCCAGTAGTCAAGACTTCAACAGCAGCAGGAATATGGAAATTCGGTAACCTTGCATGTACTAAAGTTTCACGAGCCATGCGTGCAAGCATGTCTGCGGTATCGACAAATAAAAGTGATTGTTTGTCGAGAAAAGCCATAATATGCTGTAAAAAAATCAGATAGTCAAGGAAGAGCTTCAATGTATGTTATTACCTTTTAATTTTACATAACAGTGTTGCAAGTTATAATTACCGCTGATTTGTCTACTTTTGATGCGCTGTTAGCCCATTTTACAAGTGCTAACAATCGAACAAACAATTGCCTTGTTCTTGCAGCAAAATTGTATATTTCAATTTTACGTTCTATATCTGTTTTTCGCGGAAGCCTGTAAATAATAATCATTAAATTGTTACATAGTTATAGAGTTTGAAATTATAAAAACAGAAAACATCAAAGTTTTAGTCCAAAATCAATCAATAATATATTTATTCAGATTTAAGAATTTAATATGCATTTTTTTAAATTTATCATTCATATAAAATGTTCTTTACTGAAAATTTAAAATATAAACTTAACATATAATATTGTTTAACAATTATATGCGATAGTAACAGTAATTGTAATTCAACTTACAACTCCGCCAAAACTGTGAGTTCGTGGTATGTCCTTTGAATAATAAAATCAATCAGTATGGATAAAGACATAGATCCTCCTCGACTGCCTTCCTGCGGCACGCTATTTGCCATGGGCGTTTGATGACCTTCTAAAGGCACTGGTGCCATAATGAAACTCCAATTATACAATTCTTTGTCAACCAATCTGATAACCTTTTTTTAATTTACAAAATCGGTTCATCTAAAATTATCTACAATCCATATTCGTCCATATCGCGTCCTATCTAAATTGATAAAAAGAAAAAAAATATATTAAATGTGAATTACTATTATTCTAATTAAAATGCCACAACATAAAAAAATAAATGTATTAAATACGAAATTTAAACAAACACTCAAAATTTAAACAAACACACTTTTTCTTTATTTGTATGCATATATGTATGAAATCAGTTTGCTACAATTGAAGCATAACCTAATCAAGTATTAACTTATAGATAAATATTTTGTAATAACATATTACAAAGTTAATTATGATTACATAAAACGCTATACTGCTATACATAATACCTTATACCACCAGTTGGAAAGAATTTAAAGGCATTTTTTTTAAAAAAAGTATAAGCAAAGTTTACAAATTGCAGATGAAGAATCAACTTTATTTCAAGTTCACCATTTTGAAAGTATTTTGACCGAATTCATGTAGACGCCATACGTTCCCAAAGCTCGATATGTCATTTACTTGAGCCAACTTTTACTTATAAGATATAAGAATGAACAAACCACTGTTTGATGAACAATCTTTTCACCATTTTAGTTAGATTAGTTAGAAGCTCACGTCTGCTTGTAAACAGACAGTATTGCCACACATGCATTTTCCCTTTCTAATGGCTATTCAGAAATAGAATAGTGTTGGACGATTCGATTCAATTTTTTTTACCATAAAAGATCGATTTTTTTCAATCGATTCTTATACATTCGATTTTTTACTGAATCAATTTTTATTCAAAGAAATTGAATTGAATTGAAGAATTAAATGAAAATTGAATGAAAAGAAGATAAATATTGTATATACTTTTATAAGAACATTTCATAAAATCCGAAAGTAAGTCCCTTGAAATGGCATAGGGAGTGTTCTTGAACGCGAGATATGAAGTATGTTTTGTCTCTTATTGGCATAATTAATAAAATTGAGAAAACATATATATGTCCTATGTGAGAACGTTTTCAGGGTGCCCATAGGTGCCCATAGGCACCACTTGTATGCTACGTACCGTTACAAATCTATACTAGCTAAAGCTGTGATTATGTTGACAGGAAGAAAACATTCTTAACCTTAAAATGAAAACTTTGAGTGTGCAAATTTTTTTCGTAATTGTTTTAATTAACATTGGTTTCTTTACGAGTGCTAGCAATGACGCGAAAGCTCCGAAAAAGAAATCCTGGAAAGAAAAAGATATTACAGATATGACAGATGCCGATTTGGAACATTTGTTGGATGAATGGGAGGTTATTATAATTTATTATTATCTTGCATAATTTATCTATATTTGTTAAAATGTAATTATTTTATTTAATGTTTCATCAAGCATTTTTCGCTTGGTTGTAATTAAATTAAAGTTTAATTTATAAAAATGATTATAAGTTGTGTTATTATCATATTATTTACTTTGAAATATTAGTTAAATTATTGCTTAATTATTTTTAATGACTTTTTCTTTAGAAAAATGATGAACCCTTGGAGCCAGATGAACTGCCAGAACATTTGAGACCGAGTCCCCAAATAGATATATCCAAGGTACTGCATAAATTTTTTTTTTTTTTCACATCATGAATGTATCAACTTTTAATTTTATTTCTTATAACATTAGTTGGATATGTCCGATAAAGACAATGTTCTAAAGATGACCAAAAAGGGCAAGGGAACAATGATGTTTGTTAATGTTCATCCAGAAATTTCAGCAACTCAAGCTGACATTGTGATGCGTATTTGGCATACTAGTTTACAAAATAATCACATTATTGCAGAAAGGTTGACATATTTTTCTATTTTATTATTATCTTTATAAATGAAAAATGTAATTAAAGTGATAGCATTTTGTTCAACATATATGGTTCATAGAATTTTATAACAATTTTTGATATTTCAATGTTCATCAATTGCAGGTACCCATTAGAAGATAGGAGGTGTATATTTTTATTCCCAGATGGATCTCAGGCTGTAGATGCTAAAAACTTTTTAGTAGAACAACCTGAATTAGCACAAGTCACTCTTGAAGGTCAGGTTTATGAGGGCCAATATAAAGCACAAGTAAGTTTTTATCAAACTATTAGGGTGAAATTATCTACTTAGCAAACTTTAATTTATGATCACTTTACAATTTTCATACTTTTCATGTATAAATTACAGATTATATTAAATAGTAAATTATACATATAATATGTTTTAATTTAATACTTTTTTTCAGAACAGAGATGGGCAAACAGCGAAGGAAAATGTAAAAACAGAACTGTGATTTTTTTTATTACAACTTCCTATTAAAAAGTGAATACTGTTCACACAGTTAATTAATTTTCTTTTACAATAAAAGCCACAAAATTAACTTGTAATATAAAATAATAGATATTTATGTTAAGATATTTTTATACTCAATTGTAAAAAAAAATTTTTTTTTTGAATAAATTATACTATGTTTTTGCAATCATAGTTGAAAAATATGGTTGATTAGATTATAATAGGCAAATTAACAATAAACAGACAGATTTTTTTGAATTCTAAAAGGCTTTAATTACAAACCAAAACACATAACTGTCACTCCTGTACTATCACAATATTGTTCAACATGGTTTTATCCTTGATCTTATATACGTTATTGATAACTTTTATTATAAAATATATTACAACGTACTTAAGTACATACCAATTCTACGTACATTCATTAAACGAATATCGACAAATTCTAACGATATTAATCTACAAACTTGGTGCAATCAATTGTTCAATGTAACTTCAATGGGGCCTATGTTAACATAAACAATGAATTGTGTCAATGAATTGTAATTTTCAAATATAACAATGTTTCTTTATTATATTTACATCACAATGACACATCAATTTTAAAACTATATAAAGATATAACAACAGTTTTGTAAAATAGACAAATTATATCATTTTGTCATTTAGAAAAAATTTCCTATTTTTAAAAAGAAAATTGAATATGAGTAAATGAACTGAAATAATTTTTCTTTTAAATACTTTGTTTACCATTTTAATGCGGTTAATTTAATTAATCAACTAAAAAAAAGTATCAGCGTTGATTAAAGATAGCTGAATTTTAAATAAATCTCAAAAAATTAAAATTAATCTCATTCACTTCAATTTTCTATTGAAATTATTTTTTTCTGTAATTTGTTAATAATTTTTTTATTCTTTCATTTATTTTATTTTTTTTTCAACTTTGACTGTTATAAATGTCATTGTTAGAGATTATTAAAATATTGTACTTATTCATTACTTTCGGCGATTTAGTGAAACTTGCCATTTAATAATTAATAACGATGTGTGCTAATGGCCCCAGTATTTCAGTCTTTGTTGTCATTTATTTTTCAATTATAAACTGAAATAAAATAAAAGACGATGGCTATTCTTAAATAATCTTAAATTAAGAATAATTTTTCCCACACGCTTTTTGCTAAAAAAATATGAAATATCAAAATAATGTGTACTTAAACTTTACTATTTATTTTCTCTGAAACAAAATGGAACTAAATCTCAGTGAAACTGTTATTTGAGCAAATCATTAATTTAAAAAAGAAAAGAAATTATTTTATCAATTGTAGAGATAAAACAAAAGAAAAGTTAATAGTAAAAAGACTATCTTAGAACTTAAATTATCTTAAAGTATTTACAGGTCTCACTTTTTAACCATACAAAAAAATGTAACAAAAAATTGTATAAAAATAATTACAAGTAAGTCTTAATTAATACTCTCTTCAGATGGACGTTAATACAAAAATAAAATTCCCCGTCTTTCATCATTGCATCAAGATGATAATGGAATTTTTACAGTGTGTATGATACTGTTACTCTTGTTTTTTTGAAACATATCAATAATGAATCGTAGAATAATTAAATAGAAACAATCAAGTTAAAACAGTTCTTCCACTATATAAAGGTAGTTCCAATACGGATTGAAAATATTGGAATAAAATAAATCTGACTGTTGCAAAAGTCACGACTTATCACTGGTAGACTAATTGTAAAACGAAGTAACCGTAACAATCGAGCGCTATAAAATTTGGAACAATCAAATATCAACGATGGCAAGGATTTCGTATTTTGAGCTTGAAAAAAGTGAAGCGCTTTACAAGAACAAGAATCAACAAACACAAAGCTAGTACCGCCTCGCTGATGAACCCATACTTTTGTGTTGCAATGAAGATACGTCCAAAATTGTTAAGGAATAAACAAGTTAATTGCATGCTGATGAGTATTAATCATCATGACTATACTAATGGATTATTTGAATTGTTATAAATTGGAAGCAATATTTTTAATAACAATATTGTCAAAGTTCTATAATGTGATACAATTTATATTCTTATTACTTTACTTTTAAACTTTTACACTTTTTCTAATAAGAACGAAAAAAGGTCAATAATCAATATTAATATCAATATCACCTCATTTAACTTTGCAATATTCTCATTCCCTTGAACTACATTTCATTGCTTTTGGACGTATCCTCACAAAACTTTAAAAGTGTGTCGAAACTTCGTCGGTCTGCTAGACGACGATCCTCCGTTTTTTGACGTAAACACTTCTGACAATGTTGGCGGTCTCCATCAGCAGAGTATCCAAAATAGCAACCGTAAGCTCGTTCTTTACCGTTAATTCGTCGTAATGGAATTTGGTCCATTCGTCTTCCTCAACTTGTGCCTCTCGTGCAAGAAGTTCATCCACCCTATCACGTCGTTTTCTGCTCCAACGCATTACCATATTCTCGCGCTGGAGTTTACTTTTGAAACCGAACAGCAACGCCACTTCTTTGTTCACATATTGGTGGAGCTCCTCGGCATTGCGTGGCCGCCTGATCGCCGCTTTAATGTGCACATCTGGCTTAGTCCAGCTGGGTCCGGGTTGTTCGTAATCTGACTCATACACGTTATAGCTAATCTCTTTACAGAGGTCAAATAGAAAACTATTATAGATGCGTCGATCTCGACGCGCAATCTCATTATTGTCTGCGCTCAGCTCGCATATTTCTGGAGGAACTTCTAAGGTGGTGATATCTTTGCCCATCTGTTTCGCGTCAAATATTATGCGGCTGACTTTTTCTGTGAAGGCCGTAAGTTCTTCGATGTTGGATGGCACGACTGCTGGTGGTGGGGATGGCGAGCTTTGAGATGCTGGTTTGCCTGTTCCAGGGGGAGTGTACGGTGGTGGTGGTTTGTTTGGGATTTCGCGTACATAGAAAGAGACCTCCTCGGCTTCAAGCTTCTTAATCTAAAGTGCAATAATTTTCTTTATTAGTTTCAGTTTTTAATCTTTACATTTTACGTACCAGAATGTATATCTGAATTTATTATAAATGTTATTATAATTTTATTACAACCTCTATACAAATAAATTTGAACAGATTAAGAAAGATTAATAAGATAAATGTTGAAGCAAAGAGATATGGTGAATAATTAAAAATGAAAATAATTAAACAAACATACCTCGAGTTCAATTTGCAGTTGTTCTATTCTCAACAACTTAGCTTCCAGTTCAGCAACTTCAAGGCCAGGTTGTTCCAAGGAAGCTGAATGATGGAAAAAAAAGTAACATTACTTAATTGAAGTTTATTATGTTTAATAGTCTAAAATAAAACATGTATTCAAGTATTTAAAGGAAGAAGCAACACAATCGTTCATATTTAATTAAGGGTAAAATAATATAATTTAACAGTGGTTTCGTAGAAGTTGAGGCAAACGTTCGACGAATTCCGGGGAGGGCAACCTGATATCAATAGACGCAAAAAAAAAAAAAAATCGACAGAAAATCTTTGTGTTTGAATGTATTGTGGAAGTAGGACAGTTTCACGTACGTGGTCTAATACAAATAAAAGCCACAAAAACATGAAACGTGTTCTAAATTATAAAATTATTAAATAACTATCAACTTTGTTATATTATTCTTCGTAAATTTCCTTCAAGATTGAAGACCTTATATTACTCATGTTTAACTCCCTACAAAGCGAAATATTATTTTTAACGCACTTTTGAGAAAACTAACTAAAATATTTTTTACATATTTTGCTTAACATAATCAAATTTATTCTTGAATTAAACGCAAAGTGTTTCAATAAAACACTTAATGTGTGAATAAGTTAATTGAACATTCAATTAAACGAATTCTAGACAATCGCACATCCCTACAGGTACTTTAATGTTTTGTAATAACTTATGTATATACAATATATACATTCATTAATTTAGTGCATATAAAATGTTATAAACCAATCAACAAGCAATCATGCGACACCTAAGTTTATGAAAAAATGATACTGTAACCACTGGTATGAGATATTTAATTGGACTTCATATTTGAATATCAGTTACCTTTGGGATTAATATAATCTCGACATTGCTATTCTGAAAATAAACAATACACTGCTATACCAGGCAACGCCTTGCATAATAACGCGCAGCCACTTTAGCCTTTTACTGCAGTTTCAAACAAATTTATACATTCTTTTAATGTATTATAATTATATTTCGGTTGCAGTATAAGGCTAAAACATGATGTGACAGAAAGCAAGACGCTTTGAAAACGTCTATTCATGAAAAAAAATGGAAAGTTTTATAAAAATAAATAAAAGCATTATATCATAACTTATATGCAAGCTAAAAATTGAATAGGCCCGATCATGATGTTGTATTATTGTAGCAAAAAAGTAAGATGCACAGATGCACACATGATATTGAATAGAATATAAGGACATATGTTTCTATTTTTTTAAAATAAAATATGTCAATTATTACTAGTAGACTTTTTTGTACGTTTGTATAAGCATTTTTGTTTTCAAAACGTTTTCTTAAGTATCGGTCACATTTAAGCATGAATATTCATCATGTTTTCTTGCTTATTATTGTGTTATATGTACACAAAATGCATTCAGCATATATATAAACTATTTGTCAGCCAATGTTTGTATAATATATTTATTAAATTATTATTATTTTTGAATTTTTCTATATTATCTGAGTATAATTACAGTGTAAATATGATACGAGTAGTCATTAATAATTATAATTACTGTAATAAGACTTACACGTCAGTAAAACAAGTGCTATTTTAGATAATTTACAACATCAATAAAAATTCATTAATAAAATGCACTCTTATTGCCATATATTATTGTAATATATATAAAATAAGTTATATTGCATCGACTTATGTTTATATTAAAATTCAACCAACACAAAAACTCATTGATGAACAATTGTGAATGAAGAAATGAAGAAACATATACAAAATTGTTCAGTTACTTCAATAATACATGTATGCAAAATTTCAATTATACATTTGAGCAACAAAATCTTACTAAACTGTACAAAATAATTTACCAAGTATAAACATTCTACACAACTAAGCTTCATTTAATCCAATGGTACATTTATTCATGTTTTAGTAGTATATTACATCCCAATTACCTTTTAATTTGTCAATCATGGCTTCAATATTTTTCTCTGAAGTTGAAACCAAAGCTGAAGAATGATTTTCGTTCTTTTTCGTGTCTACTTTCACTACCGTTCCATCTTCCTCGTAATCGCCAGCTTCGGCTGTCTCTGACTTCTGATCAAGTCTATTTCGAGGTGAATCTAATTCGATTTCAGCAACTCCTCGATGTGTGTCAAAACCTTCACTCAATTCTGATACCACAGTTTCTTCACTCTTTTGATCATCCTTATCAATTTCTGTTATTTCGATCTCGCACTTTTCGAATAGTGGTGCGACTCGTGGGCGCTTTTTTGTTTCAGACTTTTCCATAATTTCATTCACTTCATAGCTTTCTTCTGAAATATCAGAGTATTCCGAATCACGAATTACGTCTGACTGTTTGTCTGTTGTAGATTTGGCTTTTACATCTAACCCATCTGATTCTATAGGTAAAGGAATTTGGGTTTCATCCTTAAGAATAAAGCTTTCATTCAAATTAATCGATATGCTAAGAACCATGTCTTTTTCCATGGTTTGTATTTCACTCTCGACAGTTTCTATTAAGTTATCCATTTGCTCGCCTTCTGAACTGGGTTCTTCCTGATCTTCAATGGGTTCTGACTGACATTCAGCATGTTCACTGTTAAAATATTAAAGTTAACATATTTACTTAAAACATTTTAATAACTTATATTTATTAATTTATTGCGTATAAAAATCTAATATTATTTGTAATTACCTTTTAAGACTCGTATCCATTTCTGTATGATCTTTAGTTACTTCAACAGTTGCATCAATCTCCAATTGGGGTAAATTAATATCTTCCAAGCCAGAGGACTGCTCTTTGCTTGTTACCAAATGATCCATTGTTTCTATTTGCGAAGATTCTTCTTCTTCCTCCACGCTCATGGTTACTATCAGATCTAATAAGTTGTCAGCGGTTTGCTGTGACTCTTTTTCCAAAACATTTCTCTCTTTCATAACTTCATTTTCCTTTATTTCACACTGACTTATTGAACTCTGTTCCAATTTATCATTATTGTGCATTTCATTCATTTGACTTCCTGAATTATTATTCAACATTATGTGAACAATCTCTTCCTTGATTTCGGTAGACTCACTTTTTGGAAGAATACTGGAAGTTTCATTGAACTCTCTTGAAATCTCATTTTCCATTTCATTCTCCGTCTCAATCACATCCTTTAACTGTTCTTCTTCCTTATTATCTTCATTTTGAACTTGAGACGATTCTGAAGGAGTCCACTTTTGGTCTTCTATTTGATGTTGCAACTCGTCAAACTCGTGTGAACTGTCTACGTCAGTTTCTTTTAAATCTTGCAGTGATACACTAGACTCTTCTACAATCTCTTGAACAATTCGTTTGCTAGATCCAGATGAACTACTCAAATTTTGGATTACGTTATCTTTTTCCTCTTCATGAATAATTTCCTGCTGTTTCACTTCTAAGTCTTCTTCAGGTACAGAAGTAAAAGATTCCTCTTTGAAATATTCTTCTCTCGGTGTGTCAACAGCAGTTTCTATCAGTTCTGAATCTGACTTCTTTGAATCACTTGATCCCTCTTTATTCTCACTTACTTCGCTATTTACTCCCAAAGAAATTTCTTCTTGAATCGAGGCATTATCCTCCGTCTGCATTTTTACACTTGCTTCTGTAGAAATGACTTCAGTTGCGCTACTTTCGTTTTTGATTACCTTAAAAATCATCGCAGACAAAGACTCTATGTCAGCTTCTAAAGAATTCAGATCTTTTGATAAAGCCTCATTTTCTTTATACAAATTCTGCATACCCGCTTCAAACGTCAGCTGTGAAGCTTGTGGTTCCTGTTCCAGCGACTTAATTTTGTCCGAGATAATAGACTTCTCGATTTCATTTAAGATCTTCTTGCTTTGAGCTTCAATATCAGTACTTTGAACATCAATTAACTGTGCTGCTACTTCACTTCCAAAACTTTCTTTCTGTGTCTCAGTTTCTGTTTCCTGAGTTTCTAATTTTTCATTATCTCCCAACAGTTCCTCCGAGATCTCCTTACCCGTGCTTCGTTCAGACTCAGTTTGGGTCAAATCATCAAAGATTCGCGCCTCACGTACAAGCTTCAATTTCGCATGAGATTTTTTACTAAAATCAGACATCATTTCGGTAAGGGAGCGCAAGTCATTTTCAAGGGTCATCATATTCTCGCTGATGATCTTGTTTTGCAATGGGATAGAATTTTCAACGTTTTGTGAAACATCAATGATAGGTTCAAGTTTTTCGTTTGTATCAGTTTTTGATAAACTACTAGAGTCTACAAGGGTTGGCGTATGCATATCATTAATTCCAGTTGGTGTGTCTTCAGAAGCATCACTGGTTGGTGACATAGAAATTTTGATTGCTTCTTTCTCTGATGTATGCGAATGCTGGATGACAGCTTCCTCTGAATCTGATGTTAAATAATTATTTTGGATGCGTTCATCTGAGCGTTCATCTGAGCTCTTGCAACTAGATTTGTTCTGTTCATCGTTGAAACTAGCCTGTCTCTCTATTTTAGAATCTGACGTTAACACAGGTTCAGATTTTGATCGCAACAGATCGCTGCTTTTGTATATATCCTGTATTCGCTTGATTGGAATCTCAGGTACTTTGAAGTCTATAATGGATTTAGCTTCTATCGCTAGCTTATCACTGTCCTTTACGGTTGAATTCTTCTTCGTCTCCAGCTTTTTCCTCATTTCATCAATCGTTGTATCATATTTCTAAATAACGTGTATTGAATTGTTAATGTCAAGTGGTACTGAATGTAATTAAACATAAAAAATGAAAAATTATTAAATAAAGAAATCAATTCTTTAAACATTTATTTGTAAAAATAGTAGATGATTTTTATGAAACTTACTTTTATTTGATTTAACAAATTTGTTTCAAGAGTTCTTAGTCTTTGTTTAACTTGTCGTCGCGCTTCTTTTTTCAAACGTGCCATTTCCAAACGCCGATCAGCTAGCTTCTTTGTAAGTTCTTCTATTCTTCCTTCTACATCGCTGGTGTCAGACGACACTGTCGTATCTACACAACAAAATTATTCCCATTATTCAACATCAAATAAAAGATTCTAACTTGATTTGCGAAGAAAGCGCAAAACGTTTTTTTTTTGTTTTTTTCATAAATTCATTTCAAAGCAAGTAGTTATTATTTATTGAAAGAAAATGCTCCATATTTGAAATTATATTTAAAAACAAGAAATTTGGATGATGTACTAGCTAAATTTTTTATCGAACAAAACCAAGCAAAAAACTGTTTTTCATTACTTGCTATAATAATTTTAATTGAAAGTAATCTTTTCCATATTAGCACATAAAATTTCCCAAAACTAAGGGTTGCAAGAAATACAAAACTATTTGTATGTAAGCAATATTCCAATAACAAAATTTAAATTTTAATTTGATTGCTGTTGTGATTATGTACCATTGCCGTGATAAGAAATAGCGTTTGATGCGGCACTGACAAGCTTGAGTGCCGCTTCTTCCATTCGTGCCACGCGGTTTTCCTCTTCGCGCAACCTCGCGTGCCAGGCGATCCACTCCTCGACGCAGCTTCTGCGCGACGCGAGTGCGGCCTCGCGCGCGTTGAGGATCCTGCAAAATAAATGCCGTAATTGAGACGTAACGTTACATAACGACGGCCGTGCATTGGCGCGCGCGTACGGCCCATTCGAACGAGACTGAACCGAGCCTTGTCTGGAGCGAACATCGCGAGGCGACCCCCCGCGACTGACACTTGCCTCGGCAAAACGTATCCTCGGCTGAGATCGTCAACCGGCGCATTGCTTTCCAGCGACAATCGTCACTTTAAACCGTCTATTTTTGAGCCAATCCGCTTGGCTGTGAATCAGTATTTTACCTCTATTAATAGACCGTACGCCGCGCCATTATTTATTATTATTTTACATGTTTCTTTTCTTTTCAGCTTAAGTTCTTGTTTAATTCAATGTAACTAAACATAGTAACAAGTTATGAATCTTTTTTGAAGAAAAATGCAATATTTTGCGTTCAAATGTTATTGGTAGTGTTGACTGACTGGTGTACTCAATAAGTAAAGTTAAATGAACTCGCTAGTAGATTAAATAATGGTAAAGTGTTTTTGGTGATTTTCCTTTTTTTTTTTAATTTCAATTAATGTAACATTAATGTAAGTTGAAAAATGTTTAATAAAAATTGAGGCTTTGATTTCAGATCAATGACACCTTGTATTGCGTCACGGAATGATACAATTATCAATACAGGTTTGGAAGTTGCATGTGTGCAAATTTAAAAAAAAAAACTAATATGTGTCAATGAACTTATCTGCGCTGATTTTTTATTAACATTGTACCTTTTTACATTAATAATAGAGCAATACAAAATGTGTAATTCTTTTTTATGTAAAAGGTATGTATAAGACATGATGTATATGTTTAAAGAGAAAATATTGAACAAGCTATTAATATTTTAGATGGTAGAAATAAAATAATCTAGCATAACTAGTTTCATAAAAAGATAAAAATATTGAGTGAGAGAATTGAGCTTCTGATCTGAAATGTAACAGTTTCATTCGCAACAACATATATTTTGGTAATACCATTCATTACCATGCTTTCTAGGCGTTGATAATTTCAATACATTTCAACGGGAGTAACTACTATGTAACTTTCCAACATTTTAACAGTCACAAATCAAAATCTTTAATTGAAATATTTTACTTTTATTAATTCGTTAACTCTTTTTTGTTAAAAACTCATAATACTCTTCTATTTAATAAATAATGTTCATTATGAAATAGGATTTTAACAGTTGAGTAAAAGAAGATCATGTTGCTATTAGGTAATAACGATACTTAGTGAAAATGTCATAGGTATATTCATTCATTGAATTGTAATACTTGAAATGCCCCGTTATATGAAATAAATACTAATGTATTCAAATTGTGTGCAATTTTAAAGAGTACGTTACATCATAATTTTTGAAAATATTTTCTAACTTCATACTAACGTAACTTATTACTTAAAAAGTATTCTGTTTTTTGTGATTTATTAATGTGGTTTTTTTTAAATAGTTTTTTGAGACATTATGTTGTCTATTAGTATATTATAACTCTTATCAATGAAGTAATTAATGATAAACTTCCCTGTTAAAAATACATTTTTGATTGAAGTAAACAAAAATTTATTACACGTGCATACATGTTTTGTAAAACATTCAATAATATGTAATACATTGTGTTACCACACAAATCAGTGAACGTTTAGCCACCAATTGAATGTAAATTACATTATACAATAACATCATTACTGAACAATTACCATACATAGATATTTGAATTGAAAAAATAGATATCTATAATTTTGTTGTTGAGACTATTAAAATGTGCAATGGGAATAGGAGAATGAAACCATTACCTTTAACAGTTTATTGTACTTCTAACATAAAAATTGATTGTAAATGCTAAATAATATGTTCTGAAGGGTTTCCCAACTCAGCTAATGTTATATCAAATGAATGTCAGTAAAAAAATGTTTTTAAACTTCATAGTTATTAAATTTAATAAAACACCTGTTACATAAATAGGCTTGATATACTGTTCTATTTAAAAAAATATGTCTTAAATATACTCACTGTTCAAGTTTTTTGGAATTTTTGAGTCGTGGATCGTGAGCCCGAATGACCACCGAGCGTGAAAAGCTGCACTCACTATCGGCTGAACTGTGCTGCGAGATGGTAAGCGTGCTAACCTGGGACCTAGCTGACAAGTTGCCGCGGTTGCGCGCTTCGTCATTGTCCATTCGCTGCTCAGACTCGGCTTTGGCCGTAGCCGTCGACAAAGCGCTCTCCTCTTCATTCGCGATATCCCGCAACAACTGACAATTCCTCTCCTTGACGTCCCGCGAGTGCTTTATCAAAGCCTGCCAAGCACGCGGTTCCAAATAATTATTCGGCAATCGTGCAAAGATAAAGCTTCGATTTAGATAAGATTACTGCGCGTAATAAAAATAAACGATTGCCCAGTAAGTGGTGCCGACATTTTTAGGATCTTAGTAACACATTTTTATTGTTGATTAGATTACCAGCCGCACAAATTGGGCCAGGGATTTTAGCTCAAAGTATGACAATGAATAATATTAAATATAATTTTTTTTAAATTGCATTGATTATAACAGTGAATAAATTAATAATATAACTGCAATTTGATTATATAAATACTTTACTTTGCTTCTTTTTTAATTTTATGTTATAATAATAATAACTTCTTTATAAAGAATTATTATATTATTATTTAACAAAAGATGGATTTTATACTATTAAGTAATTGTTTTATTAGGATTCTAGATACTTAAAGTGATTAAGAATTGCAAAAACTTATCTTTTTTTAAGAAAAAAAAAAAAAAAATAAGTATGTTCACCTGAATCGAACTTTGACTTTCATTAAAAAAAACTCCCCCCACACTTGACTTTTGGTAATCTTCACTTAAAAATCAAATTCTAACCCTTTTTCCTAAATTTCCAGTGTTCTTGTCTCTTATACACTTTCTCAATCCTACCAACACCTTACTCACATCGATTTCG
>JABFOV010001508.1:0-24904 GCA_022817685.1 Aradophagus sp. ZL-2020
AGTTAATATTATTAAATATGAAAGTAATTCAATAATCATTGTGGAAACATTGTCAAGAAAAGTATTGTACATAATAAAAATTACAACAGAGATAAGTCAATCAATAAATTGTTTGCACTTTTTGGTTAACTCACGTGAATGTAAGCGGGCCAATCTTGTTTCAGCAAATTCGACACGTGCGAATACTGCTCGAGCGGCAACACTTGCAAAATGTCATCCTTGAAATCACTTTCCATGCTTTTATTCGATGCTTACCGATGAGAATAATGTTTGTGAATATTCTGTCACAGCGACTGTCGACGAATGGA
This sequence comes from Aradophagus sp. ZL-2020, assembly GCA_022817685.1. Lineage (NCBI taxonomy): Eukaryota > Metazoa > Arthropoda > Insecta > Hymenoptera > Scelionidae > Aradophagus > Aradophagus sp. ZL-2020. Next base: position 309 of record JABFOV010001508.1, read on the forward strand.
GTCCGATGTATGAGCGAACGTGTCTCCTACGAGAGCTACGAGACTAGAACTTTCAGTGCGTTTCATTCGTGGCTCTCGTTGCATTCAAATGCTATGGAATTGAGATTATATCTTAAAAGTGCACTGAGAGATGAAAAAAAAAGAATCATAAATTATAGTCTAAGAGTTTGAGGACGACTAGTTCTTTGCAATAAAAACTACTCCACATAATAGTAAAACTTACAAAATATAATCATAAAACAATGTTAACAACTTACACCTTGTTATTTTGTTAATAATTATTATTATTTTTGATATTAGTTTTCATACGTAAAGATGTTATATCGTTGATTGTTAAATATGTTGGGATTTTTTTCTTAGTGTACATTCATGATGGAAGATGGGATGAGTGGCAATAAATGCTAATTAAATGCAGGACTGAAGTATGAACAATTTCAGGTTTGGATTTATTTTCAAAGAGACCCCGAGCTCTTGATGAAATGGTGTAAAATTAAAAAAAAAAATTATTCAAAAATATTAGCGTTCCTTCCTTAAATTAAGGATTAATATAATATTTCATATCCGAGAAAAACATTACACATAAACTGACATAAGATAAAAATTCAAGCATTCAGGAATTAAAATCAATGAAATGCTATAAAAAATAAAAACTTGCAACGTTCACTACTCCAAATGATAGTTATGATTTCAGACTATGTCCTTGATAAAGTTTCATATCGCTACATTTTCATTGTTTGATATTTGTTGTTCAAATACTGATAATAAAGTATAGGATTTCATTTTCTTTGAAAGTATAGGATTACTTTGGATTTAATTCTGAAAATGTAAAAATTACAAAATATTATGAAAAGAGAAAAATTAATTAAAGATTAATTAAGTAATGATAATCATTTCGTTTATTAATAACTAGACCGCATTAATAACTAGATTATATGCAAAATCATAAACTTAAATTTAACATTAAGAGCAAAATTATAAAGATATTGTTAATGTTTATGAACCAATAATGTTTTACTGATGTTTTGAATAATAATAAATGTTAATTTTGAAGTCAACTGATTACTTTATTTTTGCGATATAAAAAGTAGGTTTGCATATAATCCGCAGTCTATTAATAATTATTCCATTATGATATAGTATCTTAAACTCAATATATTAATTTTAATCATTATCAGTAAGTGTTCACTTTATAAATGTACTTTGATCGTGTTGAATGTACATCACTTTTTTCAATGATAATAAGTTAATAATTACATAGAAAAATTAAAAAATATGAGCAATGTATTCGATTAAACTATAAAGGTTTAACTGTGATCAATTATTCGTTATTGCATCCTGCAACAAATTCCTTAATTGTTATTAGCACTAAAAATATTTCAATTAAAAATTTATATGGATACAATTTTATTACAAATTAAAATTAATATTTGTAAGGTATTAGGAAAACATTATGCAAAATAAAATTAAAAAATGTATCTATATATAATATATATTTAAATATGTCTTCATGGTCTTATGATTGAATTATATTATGGTGAAATCAAGGTGACGTCACTGCAACAGCGGTAGTAATAATACCATAATAATCTTAAATATTCAATATTTTATATAATTATTTAATTTTACAAAAAATACACCGTGAACGATAATGAAAATTGTTCTTAAAAACAAAGCACAAAATTTTTAGAAAAAAAATATTTTTTGATTTTAACAATTTTCATTTTTCCACTGCGTTTTAAACTATTAAAAAATTTATTGCTAATTTAACAAAATCGCCATTATCACTCGTGTTTTTCGTCTTGTGTTTCCAAACTCATATTGTCCTGAAAACAAAGAAAAAGAAAAAAAAGTTTAGTGAGAACCGAGGTATTTATTTGTTCGCAACATGAAACAAGTTTTACTGTGCATTTCAGAAAAATAAAGCAATAATTTCGTTTTACCGCGTGCCGACGTTTTGGTAGCAAACAATGTATTATTGGCGTATATAATTTTTTGTCCTCGGCTTTATATCTGTTGACTCCAGTGAGCCATGATACCGTCAGTCCGACAATAATGGCGGTTAAAAAACCAATCCATGTGTACCATAGATACGACATTCGGTAAAGAAAAAAGGGTTGTTCCCTGAAAAACGATAAAAACGTTTTATCCGTTAGTTAAATTTATATATATAGAAAAAATTTAAGGCGATTGTTTTAGTCCTTTTATATTATGTTTTTTTATGTAATTTTATTTTAAAAAATTATTAAGAGTATATATAATTAAAATTTCAAAAGTAAAAAAAAAAAAAAAAGAAAAAGTAACTTTATATGTAAAGATTTGAGGAATCATCTTGAAGTATTGTAAAAGAAAAGTTAAAACCGTTAATTTGTCGAATTTGACATTTTTCAATATTATTAAATTAACATAAATTTATCTTTCTCCTTTATACCTAACAACATTTTCAAATACATGCGACAAATTGGCAGCATTTCGTCTTAAATATTCGGGACATCCTTCTACCGAGATGGGTTTCAAAGGAAACTTAATTTCTCCTTTTGAAATCGCCGCTTGTGTACCAAAGGAAATCCAAGCGACTAAATTTAAGCTTACTATTGCTCCTATCAACGCGCCCTGTAAATGTAAAAGATATTAAAAAATTCATATTTTAATTGTCAAATATATAATTTATTATTTAATTGTAAAATTGTTTATATAAACTAAAAAACGTAAACAATAAAAAAAGTTTCAAGTAATAACAACTATACCGTTGAATTGGCATGTGGGAAAAACATTCCAAGTGTGAATATCCCCAATAATGGACCAGCCGTAACACCCGATAGACTTTTGCCGGCCTAATTGAATATTTTTGAATTAATTATCGTTAAATTTCAAATCGTTTCTTAATAAATATGTATTTAATATCTTCAGAATCAATTACAAATTCAGAGTCCATCCCTAACTAAAGGATTGAAAAATAAATATTTTACCTGTATCAACGAGGTGAGCTTTTCTACCAAAAACACCAAAGCTACGCATATGACTCCAATTACAACGACTATGACTTTCATTATACGACTTGCTTTTGTCTCCGAAACCGGTCGTCTTAGACAAGGTTTAATCATGTCTTCGTAAATCACGCCAGCCATTGAATTAAGCCCGGTCGACATAGTGCTTAATTAAATAAATGACAATAAATGACATGTTTCTTATTAAATTCTGTGAATCATTTAAATTCAATGTTACCTAAGTGCAGCGCTAAAGACCCCTGAAATGAAAAGTCCAGGCAAACCAGGTATAGATTGTGCTAACTCCATCACGAAAAACGGTAATAGTTGGTCTGGTTTCCCTATTTGCTGAATAAATAATACATTTTTATAACAAATCGAATCATATTATTTTATATTGCAACATAAGTGGTCGTTGATTAAACGTTCTTTTCAACCTCACTTCAACAAAGTATCAACGTTATCTACACCCAGTTTTAATATTATAACAACCTTAGTGGTAATGGGATCGCAGTCGTAAAAGGCGGCGAATATTACGATACCGGTGTAGCAGCTCATTGATACGATTCCTACAATGCCCACTGCCATTATCATTATCGTTCTGAAAATTAATAGTCGGTTATTATAAATTAAAATTATTATATTTTTCACACGTTTAACTCAGACATTGGTTTTATACATGTTAGACTTCGTGAGATTCGGCATGGCCAAACATCTTTGGACCATTGCTTGATTAACCGAACAAGTTGCAAGCCAATTTAAATAATTCCCCACCACAACTGACCAGAAGGTATGCCTGACTGTAGGATCTACATTCCAACTGAAAACATAAAAAAAATGTATTAAAATTTTCGTTTTGAATTACAATAATTCTTCAACACTTTGGAGTCGAAGATCCACAGATGGTAACAAATCAAGAGCAAGCGAAAACGAGATTCTCTTTACATCACAGAGAAAAACTTAATGTAGTACAAGTTATATTGAAATTATTAAAATAAATGTTTAACTGATGACTTATATCAGAATAAAGTAATATGTTTCTCTGTGATTGTGCATATGAATTATACATATTTAATTAATATGATTGTATATGTATTTATATATTACATGAAAATAAAAATTAAATCTTTTATTCTTATTTCATATTGGAGTACAAAATATTTCCAACTTTGGGGCCACCGCGTTTGAACTAAGAAAAATTGTTTTTTCTTTTGGTCGAACAAAGTGAAAGGTAACAAACACCACAAGAAAAAAGTCCTCTTATACATCTAATATACCTATCCCCGCCGTTTTTTAATAGCTCTCTCTACAGTCGAACTGTACCCTACTTGAAGAATTCGATTCTGCCGGAGTCGAGGTTCCTTTTCCAGACTTCGTAAAAACCACCGACTCTGTTTGTTCCCAGCACCATCACCGTGATAACTCCACCGAACATCACCACTGTTTGAATCGTATCAGTCCAAACTACTGCTTTAAGTCCTCCCTATATCAATGGAAAAATCATTCAAATATATTTCTATCTCATGTATCACGATATGGTATATTGATTTAATATCGATACAAATTGATTTTATTGATTTTAAATCAAATCAATATGTGAATGTTTACTCTAATTAGGTTGAATCACGTCGATATTACATTGAATCAGATCGATATCAATCAGTTGAATATTCATTCAAAATTGAATGTTGCTATCGTCTACTAGACACGCATAGATTTTTTTGAAATAAATGTTAATAAAAAATGTTTGTATAATTTTAAATTCAAGAAACCGTTGCAGCTGAAAATGTTTGCTTATTACATCAAAATGTTTATTGATTTTAAACAAATATCATACGAGAAATTGTTTTGCAATGTAAAATGGAAAGATATATTTATTTTTGTTTCATCTGAAGAATTTCGGAGACTTTAATTGACAATTACTGATTCAATCTTCGTGGAAAAAGTTTGTCAAACACAACACGTACCAATGTTGTATAAAATATGCATACAATGCAAACTAAAGGTGCTATTAAATGCAGGTTTATTCCAGTCACTTGGTTAAATGCTAATGCAGGAACGTATATAACCAAAGGTATATAAAGAAGCTGAAAAGTATGTTAATAATTCATTAAATGTAACAATTTATTTGCTTACAAGTATCCGTGCTTATTGGCATATTGAATGTTAAGAGTTTATTCAATGGACTTATATTTTCAAATGAATCATTTCTCAGGGAAATAATATTAATTTTGATCTTGACTGTCTTAATTAGATTACTAATTATCTCAGTCATTTTGATCAATTATCTAATAAGCAATCATCTTTGAATAGGCACATTTTAATGACAAGGCACGTTAATTAATTAACAATGAAATTATGAGACAAATTATGTACAAAGTACCAGAAAGAAGGTACTGGTCTAATTTTATTTGTAAGTAATGATTTAACATTAAAAACTTACCATTTTGATTAGAAATATAACAGATCCTAACATTCTCACAACATTATTGAATCGTAATTTCAAGTACTGAAAAATATAAATCCTATTAAAATGAAATACACAAATGTCTATTAAATTACGGAACAAAATTTGTTTCACTGGGTACATTTTTTCATCAAGTTTTTCATTTTTTTTAAATTTCAAAATTACTTATCTTAAAGTTGTTCCTAAATAATTTGAATTCTTATAAAATAGTAATAATTTATGTTAATATATATTAATTCAAAATATTACCTCATACGAAGATGTTATTTGCAAGCCGTAAAATACAGGTAAGTAAACGACAGCCATAGTTATGGAAACAAAGCAATCGGCTATAACAACTGACCACAATTGTGTGCCATACATGTACATTTCAGCTGGGAAACCCAATATTGCTATACCTGAAATGTAACTGTTACAAACATATAATTATATAAATAAACCTATTCATTAATTGCTAACTGAAAGTAAAAGTATTTTGAGCAATTTGATCGAAAAGCGTTAGATCAATTTATTTAACTCTGACATTCGTTTTGTTTTTTTTTTCTGTCTGATGTGCACAGGAAGTACCTCTAACTAAAAAATCTATACAAAATCCTGTACAGGAATTTGACACAGGAATCTACATAGGAACCTATTTAAAATTCTACTTAGGAGCCCATCCATACCCACACCCATCCCTAACAAAAAATCCATGTAGGAACCTATATAGAAATTTGACACAGGAACCTACACAGGAACTTGGGATCCTATATAAAAATCCATACGATCTGGGAACCTATCTGGGTTTCCTTATGGGTGATTATTTGATCAAATTAAACTCATATGGGAACCCAGATAGGTTCCCAGAAGGTACGGGTTCCTATATAGGAACCCAAGTAACTTCCTATGTAGGTTTCTGTGTCAAATTCCTCTATAGGTTCCTATATGAATTTTTTTGTTAGGGATACCAGGTATGATTTTATTAAATGACTACCTACGTGGGAATCCAGGTAGGTTCCTAGATGGTTAATATAGTTAATATAAATCCAATGGTGGTTAATAGAAACCCAAATAGGTTTCTTCTATTTGAAATTCGTATAAACAACTCTCATATGATTAAGATCTTATATACATTTTTTGTTAGGGATGGAAAGTAGTGATTTTCTATCTTCTTACTTTACCTTGCTATCAAAGACATGCTGATGGGAAAAATCGCCATCTTCTGACCACCCATCAAATATTCTCTCACTGCATCTGTGGCGTTTCGGGCTTTATAAGCATGGTAAATTCCTATCAGAGCCGAAACACCCAGCAATCCGGTGAATACCACAATGTCCACCACCGCGAAATACTTCTTCGGCTTAACGTCCTCGTCCATTGCAACTTTTTACTGTCTGACTCTACTTGTTTCAAATTTTGTGCACTAAAAAAAAACTCTTTTAGGAGTAATTATTAGGAGTAATTATTCTAAATTTTATAAAATTTTTGCTTATACACATTTTTAAAACATTTATATTCATTTTCTTTTTATGACTTCAAACTGCATTACAGACTTTAAACTGCATATTACAAATTTGTAATCCGTGTAAATTAATTTAACAGGATTTGTTTTTCATTTCTAACAAGTATTTCCAAAATTTGGGTAAAACAAAAAAATTACTTTTTCCCGTGACAAGTTTTGATGAAAAATGTTCGATGGTATGTATGTTTCACAAAACTGAGATAGAGCGTGTCGTTTCAACCGAATTTTCAGAGCCGAGAAGTGCGACGCTGTTTCAGGTAACGGGAATCAGGTCAGCTAGTAAGCACGTAAATCTAGTGACTGTAAGCTCGCTTCATGAACGTCGACGGACAAAGCTCAAAACGTGCCTGGTTGATTGAATAATTACCTACATGTCGTAGAAGTGCAATCCTGACTCTAATTGTTGAAAGTGGTCGAACGTGTGTAGTGTGCGTAATATGCACAAAACGCATATGCAACAAATAGTGGCATCCTTGTTATTTCCTTCTTTTCCTTTTGTTTTGTTTTTTCCTCTAAGTGAAAAACGGAAGGATGATTCAGTAAATGTATTTCACAAATGTACTGTAACTTTGGGACGAAAAAGGTCCATTGTGTTATTACATAGGCACATTATGTTTCTCCTTTCTTCTTTTAATTTTGCGGTCAAGTATGTCAAAATAAACTACCATTTACGGTATATAGGTATTTTTTTATCAGTTTTATCAGAGTGGCTATAGAAGTAATTTTTTTATGTTTTAATAAAATATAAACCATAAATGATCTTGTTACATATCAAGAAAAATTTTAATACAATCCTAAAGTTGTGTGATATGTTTGAAAATAGTACATGTTCAGTTTTCCGAATTTTGTAAAAACTTACAGTTAGAAAAAACTATTCTTGTTACTTGCGCATAAAAAATATTTTCCATCAAACAGAGGAAAGTTACAACAAAATACGCTTACAAAGTTACCGCATTTATCGACTGGACCGCAGAAAATGAGTTAAGTGAAATACTTATTATCTTATTATTCACCCTTTTCAGCTTGTCGCACATAATAAAACGGCAATGTGTCATGTTTTAAAAATATTCGCCTTTTCAGTTTAGTTCAACGAGTAATTATAAAAAATTTGTAGGTTGATAATACCTTCAATCCACTAATGCAATGTTTTTTTAATACAATTTATTTGTATAAGGTAAGTACATTTTCTATAAATTCCAATTGCACATATTGAGCGAGGTGAAATAATTTTTTTTTTTATTTTTGAGCTTAAATACAATGCTTACATTCAAAGTATCATCTGAGCGTAACAAAATGAAACGTTAAGTTTTAACATACTTCTGAACTACACTTTTGTTGCAAAGTGCTATGGTACAGTAAAGTAATTAATATCCTGCATTCTGGAAGACATTTGGTGATCTAAAGTGATCCCAAATCTAAATTTACATTAAACAATTAAATTATCTTACACTGAAACACTAAAAAAAAAAAAAAAAAGAAAGAAACAAAATGAGTTTTCGCTGAGTTACAAAAGAAACTTATTCAGTTGAATACGCTAACTATACAGGTCTGATATTTGAGAGATAACTGTAAATAATTATGACATGTGAAAATTAAGAGTTATTATATAATTAATGATAATCCATTATTATTAATTCCAAATTAATTCCATTCCAAAATGTTGTATATTCAATTTTGTTGATAACAAAAAATTATTCCCTACGTTACAAATATCCTGTTTAATTATATAATGCGAAGAATGTTTTTCTAAATGAATTTATGAATTATCTATATAAATCAAGAAATATTCATAAACATCAACTAAACTTATTTCCACATGTAAGTAAGAAAAAGTTGGTAATTTATCACTTAATACCGATAACTATTGATACAAGTCTAAAAAATTAATTATATGTAATTGTAATTATTGCTAAAGCTTAAGTTTAATATCAAACACGATATACACAATACTTTTATAAGATAAACGCGACTGTGTCGCAAAAAAGTACGTACATTCATGTACGTACTTTAACTAAAAAGCTCACTTGGACGGAGTTAATGATAAGGGTTTTTGTGATGTTTCAACATATTTACATATTTACAATATTATAACAATAAATTACAGGGAGAAAAAAGATTTTCATTCAATTTTATGTTAATTTTACATGTCATGAAAATATATGGTGATCAATTTGTTTGTATCTCAAAAATCATTTGTTACAGTAAAAATTCATTTATGTTAAGTACATTTTTTATTGTGGCAATTTTCTCAGTTTGAAAGAAACTCAAGTTACATTTAACTAGTTAATTAATTATTGAGATTAAACATTTTTCTTCCTGTATTGCTTCTCACGTTGAAATAAAAATACTCTCTTAATTATAACAAAACGAACAGTATACATGAACAATCACTTTTATCTTACACATTAAAGAGATTCTGATAACTGTACACTTTAATTGAAACGATTGTAGACGGAGTATAGTTAATTATATTAAAAAGTACCTATTGAATTAAAATTACGAAATTCGTGCAATATTGGAACTTACAGGAAGTATTGGAAAATCGCAACAATAAATTTGTAAAAAAGTTTGTTGTCGATTTTACAGTACTGTTCTTTACGTATATAAGTACTTTTGTGTAATATGAATGTTATTGAACAGTTTGTTTTTAATATTTTAATCTATTTTATTTTATATAATACTTTAATCTATATTATTATTGTAATATTGTGAATCCTATATTGATTATATACAACTCTAAAACAGTTTTGTAGTACACGCAGATTCAGTATATTTTAAAATCAACATGAAAATTAAAATCTCATAAAAATTATTAAATAATACAAATGAAATTATTATAGACATTTAAATATTTTTAATATTTATTGCCACAACTTCTGCATTTTTAAAATATCCTGCATTTTTAAAAAAGTCAACAAAAAAATCAGTACGTAATAAGTAGATTATTTGTATAATAAACAGGTTCCAATTATTATAAAAGTATTGCTCTCATAACAAATGAACTTCTTTTAAGAATCCCTATACTACTTTAAGTCAGAAAACAAACACAAATTATTTTAAAATACAGACATTTTCCCAAGATTCTAATATTTGTGATAGATTTTAAGTTTTTAAACTGAATTTGCGAGTGCTAAAAAATGTTTGCTTACGATTTCGTACCATGATTAAGTCACACAGCCGCAAGGTCAATCACGCGTACTAAAGTATCATACGCAGTAATTAATTATAAATACAATGGTAGAAAAACAAAAATTTCCTTATATTCAACATTAATCACGAGATCGTTTAAGTGAAAAAATCTTTTGTAAGAATTTTTCATTACCATTTTTTTCATACAAACATTTTATAATGCAACTATTTTTTAAATATTATATCATTCAAACTAAAACACCTGACTTGGCATTGAAGAATAAAATATAATGAACAGATCTGTAAGAAAAGTAAAGAAATGCTGGTTGAACATTGACGTCATCAATTTTTTTTTTTTTTCTTTAAGAAAATGACGAAGACCTTGCATATAGTTAATATTAAATTTGTATATACTTGTTATTTTAAAAACTACGCGTGGTTTAGCAAAACTTTTTTTCATCTATATTCATCTTTTATTCATCTAATATTAAACACAACGTCTTTATTTTAAAATCCATGTATGATTTTGTAGTACATCTTCTCTATTCTTTCAAGGTATCTACAGTGGCCTTGAAACTCTTGACATAAAAATTATTCTGGAATATATATTATTGGTGATAGAAAATTCTTACAGAAAATATTTCTTTGATGTTTCCGACGGTAAAAATTTGAAATATTATAATAGCTTTTAAACGTTGGTGCACACCAATATAATTTAAGTGTTAAAATGATGATAGATTGGTATATTATTATTGTCCCAAATTGAACGAGAGTTGTGTATAAATATAAATTACCATATAAATTTTGCATTTAATGCTAAATTATATTTTTATTTAAATTCATTATATTTAAACTTGTATATAAAACGCCAGTTGTAAATTTTTCAATTTTCAAAAATGTACAAAAAAGCAACTCTTATAAAAATGTTGCATATAAGTGAACGCGAATGAATCGAAATTCACAAATTAATAATACTTTAGTCAATAAAAAATTATATTATGAGCAAATCTGAGAAAAAAAATTGTTAATTTAACAATCTTAGATTAAAATTTTAAACTCTAATTCTTCTCCTTTCGTCTTCGTTAAAAAGACATACCTATACGAATTAAAACAAAATTCTGTTACAACAGAATTTCTTTACTCAATACAATAAAAGTAACAAAATTAAAGTAATAAAATAATAATCCAATTCATAAACTTTGCAATGAAAAATTACAATTTTGATTCAAATATATTTTTTAGTACAAATAGTCAAATATAGCTGAGAATATATTATGGTATACTTGTTCATAGTAAATTATGCTTGATCCAAGTATATTCCAAATTGTTCAAGAATAAAATACAACCATACTATATGACCATAGAATATACTTCGCTACATCCATGTAATTTTTTCAGTGCAATTAAACTCAAATTAACAGAACCCCCAAAACAAATAACTTTTGTTGATTGAACTTTATAATTTCCGAGCATGTAGAACACTCGTAGGACGGTTCTTTTTTAATTTTTCGCAAACCAGACGCGCTTGAACCGTCGTACCTGTTTCTCCAACAGTCAAAAGGAGCTCTCGTGTTTGGCGCGTTGCTGCGTGACTTCCGGACTCGGCGTCATGGCCGGGTTGTCGTAAGCGTACTCCACGGTAGAATCCTCGCTCGGCACTTTGCGGGACAAGGTGGTGCTTGATGTGCTGGGCGTTGCATTGCCGTTGCAAGATCCGTCTTTGCACGAACTGTTCGGGCTTTGGCCCACGATCATTCCACTTATCGTTGGCATTGTGATTCGCAGACCATTTACTTGTTTCACCGTCGACGCCTCAACATCCACTTGCTGTATCTTGTTGGTCGGTATGGATTTCTGAAGAAGATACATTTTTTTTAGACAAAAATTCTTTTCAAAATAAAAGACTAGAAGATAGGATTTTTTGTATAGTCATGTATGATAGTTAGAAATTACTATTAGAATATTTTTTATCAAAAGAAATAGACGTGTTTAGTAGGTCGTGAATCTTCTTTTGCAAAAGAAATAAAAAATGTTTTCTTGAGTTGAGTACAGCTAATTAGTAGTACTTAATTTTTTAATTTAATCCAAATGAAATGATGTAAATACTCGAACCAATTAATATACTTGAATCAATCATGTATCACTTGAATGAAGTATTATATTGTAATCCGAAATACTTTTAAAAGTATATGTCACTTGTTGCAAGTGATATTTACTCGATTCAAGGTGATATAATGTTGGCGTATATACATAATTGAAGATATTACATGTACAGCTGTAACAGCAATATTGATGTAAAAGTAGTTGTTTAGTTACAAAACTTATGCTACTTTTTTCCAATGATTTAATAAATATTGAACACTAGTGGAACGTTTTAGCCAGTATTTGTTCGATGGAGACTTAAAAGATATTTCGTTTTGTTTGTTTGACAAAAATTAGTCATCAGTCTGAATTATTTTAATATGAGTAGCAAAACTGAATATTCATCGTGGCAGCGTGAAAGATCCAACGTACCCTGAACCACTTTTTCTTCCTCCAGGTTTTCGAGATTATATTTTGAGCCTTCGTCCATTTGACGAAGAAACTGCAAACAGAGACTGTGACCGCAATTATAAAAATGCACACGACGATTATGAGTGCTGTTACCGTGCCTTTCAGACTTCTAATCTCAGCTAAAACAGAAACAAAAGAGACGTATTACGACATATGTTAATGTTCCCATCGACTACGACGAGAGATTACTTCAAAAAATTATTACAAAATATTATAAAATATTGTATAATAATTTATAATTTATAATAATTCTACCAACCTAAGTTATATTTTATATTAAAAACAATTATTTATATTATATCATGTAATATTAGTAGGTAAGGCAAACATTACTATATTATTTAATGATTTTAATAATATGCGTAGCAATTTTTTGATACAATGCATTCATTTAATTGCATTTACTTAAATGTCAATCATAAATTGTTAAACAAATCAAAATTAATAAAAATTTCAAAATCTTTTTCCGAGGTCAAACTAAAATAACAAATTTTAATTCAGACAGAATACGTCAATAGGTCAGATTTTTCTTAGTTTGTAAAATATTCGCAAAAACGCTTATTGTCGCATCTAATTTACAGTAGGCAATTTTTTTGCAGCGAATTTAAATTGTTTTATCGGACACAAGTATCAAAGTATATAAGGGATATCGACCGGCTTGAAACAAGAAAGTCGATCCGAGCTATAAGTTCTCCCATGAACCCGATCCGGTTTTTCGCCACTGACTCATCATCAACACACGCGCACTAGACTGTGTCGTTATTCCTTGTATAATTCAATAAACTCACCTTTCAAATCCTCGCGTAACACGTATCTCTGGTCGTGTAGGTACTCTGCAAAAGAAAACACAATTAAAAGCATTGTTTAATTTAATTAATCTTACTTATAACTGCAAATAACTATTACAATTTTTTGTTGAAAACATTCCTTAATTGTGTCTTGCAGAAGCTTTCTGCGTGATATAAATCTTTAATTATCGTAGCTGGATTCTTTAATTAATTTAACAAGATTTTCGGGCTGTCTTTTGAAGTTGATAAAAACAACTACTTGTTTCAGAGTTATAAAAACAAATAAGAGTAATTTCTTATGAGAATATTTATTTGCAATTACCAAATGCAAATAATTGCATTAATATTGCAAAAAAGAAAAAGTATATTTCGACATAACAATTTTCTTCACAATTTATTAAAAAAAAAAGACTCAAAGGCTTTACAAATAAGTTGCGATGCGCAGAACAAAAGCATTTCATTTACTTTAGAAACGTTTATCTTGACAGGGATCGCGTTACGTTGGTTGGACAGACACCTGTGCATACTCGCGGTCGGAGCAATTAATTCGTGAATACAGGAGGAATCAATCATTAACATGAATTGATCGTCGATTACAGTGTTTGTCGATTAATGCGAGAAGAAGGAAGAACCAAAGACGATGATATCATGGCGGTGTGAGAGTGCGAGCCGCGGGACATGGCTTTTGGTACCAAGTCGATCGAACGAGAGTGGCTCACGCTTCTTGCTACAGTTTGATACTGTTTGCGCGCCGAGTTACCATCGCGACATTGAATTACGTCAGACGGGGAATTGCGGAAATCCTAGCTAAGGAATTCAGCTTACGAAAGCGAGGACACTGATTTGCATTTACCAAGTTACTTTACGTTATTGGAGTATTCGAAGAGGATTCGGTTACATCAAATTAAACAAACAGTATTTTTTGAGTAAATTTGGAGTATGGTTGAGTAATAGTTGATTGAGAATTACGATAAGGAATAGTAAATTGCAATATTATATATTATTATACATTATTATATTCATTATTATTAAATTATGATAATAAATTCTATTACATAGAATAATAAAATAGTCTTTAAGATTCACAATTTTTAATTTTCAGAAAAATGATTAAAACATATTTTATTGATCTTTTATCTTATTGAAAATGGATACTATTGAATCGTAGATTAAGATAAAAGAAATTCTATTTATTCAATTGAATTAACATTAAAAAATTGACTTGCTTTTATTTGTTTTCTTCTAAAATTGACTTAAAGAAGCAAATTAACACGTGTAAACGCTAAGACTCATTGTAGTAGGCTCTATTAGGCTCAAGTCCATTGACATTGCACCTGACAGACCTGCTACCTCGCTGTACTAACTATGACTCATTCTGGACCTTACTTTCTTCCTCCTACTTTTTTTCCTTCTCTTTTTTTTACGTCGACCATTCCCTTCGCCAAGGTTTCTTATAAGATACAACTGCGTCAGATTCGACGTTCTTTTTTATAATACGAGAACCCGGATTCGACTGCCATGATTGCGTAAAATCGTTCGTCCGTCTTCTTTACCTTCCATTTCGAATATTAAGTTAAACTTAGAAAATAATTCATTTCAATGTTCCAAAAACAGTGTAAACATTACGCAATTATTTATCGAACGATGAAATAGTATGTTTTTTGTTGTAATTTGTGAATTATTCATACGACAAATACAACCGATATTATTTATACAATTGTAGTACGATGAATCGGAGTTGAAAAACGGCACAAGTTTTACAGAAATGTTTGCAATTGTACTATTCAATCGTTCCGGCGATTTTACGTGCATCGTGCAGAATTATGTAACTTTTTGTTTGGCGACGAGAATCGTTAAATTTTACTTCTTTGTGCATTCGTCTGATATCGTTTTAAAGTTAAACGTATATTATAAAATATAGTATTTTTAAATTTACAACCAATTGTAAAACCAGTTTACAATTTGTTATAATTAACAATTAAATGTTGTAGTTAAATCTGCATTTAATCTGTAGTTAATTGAATAGTTTCACAAGTTTATTGTGAAATAACTCTTTTCTTAAATGAATTTATTTTATTTATTTATTACTAGAGTTTTGTTTGCATGAATGACATTTAAATATTCTCAACTCAAAGGTGAGTTTCTTGCTGTTGTTATCGACTTTCACACTGATGCCGTGAATTTTATATTGCTGCAATCGTACTTTTTGAATCCTCGATTTTGGTGGAACGTTTTAAACATTTTTTAAATAGAAATACTATGAGGTAAAAAGTAAAGTAAAGAGTATAAGTAATTATAACATAAAATATTTTATTAAAGTCTATCATGAAATTATATTATATTACATAAATTAGACAACTTTAATGCAATCAAATTTTTGTCTAATCAAAATAAACTATTTTGATAATTTTATTATTTTACACATTGAATTATTTTGTTTTATTTTTTATATAACAAAATAAGTGACAACTTATGTTTTGAAATTATTACAATAATTAAGGCAATGCCAAAAACTAGTATATTTACCTTAAATTGAGTTTTAAAGTGTTTAAAAATGGAGATTTTTGTTTAAGTGCAAAACTTTCTTTTTTAATTTCAATAAACAAATTACCTTGACAATCTTTAACACAAAGTTCGGGCTGCCGGTTATGATTGTCCGGGTCGCATATTATGGAACACGGCCGGCACTGCGTATCGTACGGACTGCAGTATTCCGTGGTTGCGCACTTTTTATCGCCGCATTTGACACCATCGGGATCGAGCAGTGCTGTGGCCAGAACCGAGCACACTGTGATCACCAAAGCGCAACTTCTAAGCACCATCGCCATTGATTCACATTTACCAATGTCTCAAAATATTGTCACACTTTACACGCCACATAAAGTCGCCGATGCATCTTCAGGTGAATCCATTGTTTGGTCGAGATTTCTGCAAATGAACCAATTGATTTTTATTATTTTTTTTTTTTATTGTTTTATATTTTATTTGATTTTGATGAAAGTATCATATACAATTATTATCATACGCAATTAGTACGATTCTTAATCTAGTAAAGTAAAAAATGGGAGATTTTTGTTAAATATAAACATTTTGGTGTATGTAAGTTAAAACATCACTTAGTAAGAACCGGAAACTGTAGAAAATGTTTTATAAATTTTACAATCTACATATTTTACTATATAGAATCAACAGGATTTTAATTCTTTGGTTTTTAAACAGATTTCGAGATCACAGGCTCTTAATCGCTTGAAAGCTGATGTTTAGAGTTTTATATGGTATTTCAATTACTGACTACTGAGAGCGTGCTTATCAAATATTCCATTAATAGAGTGATATTACAATTGGGAATGAAAGCCGAAAAGAAACGTAATAATTTTTCATTTGACTGTTTTTTAGAAGACAGTAACGTAAAACTTATTTGTTCTCCTTTTTAAAAGTACTTGTATCTCATTTCTTTCATCATTTTCAAAAAGTCATAACTTATCAAGTAATTTTCTTTGCCACGAAACTGGATATTCTATTTCAAAAAGTATAAATAAATTGAAAAAAAAATATAAGAAAAAATGAACTGTAACACTTCCATCCAGCTAATGAATTTTCCAAGTTTTCCTGCTGTACATAATGCATGCACTTTTTTACGTTCGCATAATGGTCTTAAAAGCGACATAAATTATTGCCCCGGCACAACATACTTGTTTCGCAAATTACTCCTCGGTTATAACGGAAACTTGTTGCAAATAAGTCCGGCAGAAATGCGTCAAAATAATGTCGATTTTTCACCCGCTTCTTTTTCTTTTCCTGCACGTTGGCCGCGCGTCGCCGAATATTGTCACGTGTCAGGAAATAAGTGTCGATTTTGCGATTGAGCGAAAAACGACGCTAATTTCTGACTCATCGGCATTCATGTCACTCGTTGTCATTCATTATTATCAGCGTTACATCACGTTGCAATAGTCTATGTGCAATTATTAACTATCGTAATTATGACTGAGTCGTTTTTGCAAAAATATGGAGGAAAAAAAATGAATTAGCGAGAATAATGTATATCGAATGGAAATGACTTTTTTCATGCGATTTCGAGGCGAGCGTCTTGAAATAAGATGTCTGTTTTGATGCGTTTAGCTGGCCGAGCATGTCTTCTGATGTCCGTTACAAATTACTATTGAATTCGTGTTATTAGTTATATAATAATTAATTGATTTAATTACTTGGAAAACAGTGAATTTAAATACAAATTATGTTTTTGTTTAACTTAATTTAAACAATAAATTATTTTAAACGTAACTTTATATAATAATTGCTGCCATACTGCCCTACTCATCGCACCCAACAAAATTTTACAATGTGATAAGGTTTTGATGTGTATAAATATGTATTGGATAATACAATTTTTCATGTTTAGGGCCTAATAGGGCCATAAAATTTGGAAATTACGTTGTCCAGATAATTGGTCGAATTTGCATGAATTTTCTATTCATTCAGAATTGGTATGAATGCAGAACATATAATGTTAAAATAATAATCTAGAAATTAGACGAAATTTCTGTGAGGGAATTACCTGAAATAAGAAATTTACTAGTTTTACACTACTTGTTACAATAAAGTAAAGACACTGACAAAGTAGTCTCTTACAAACTACTCAAAGTGAGATATTTAGTAGTTTTAGTAGTCTAAAACTTCTCATTTTAAGTAGTTTAGTTATAAACTACTTATTTTTTCAAAATTTCTTATTGTAAGTGATTTGTAAGAGACTTTTTTCAATAGTGTCATTTTAAACCCTTATTTTGAGCAACTTAAAAGATTTCTTTTCGCAGTGTTTTCCAATCTAACAGGTCGTACTCTGAAATACTAGAAAATACATCGCACGTCGACTTTTTCCTCAGCTTTTCCACGCCGTTCGGTCCCGTTAGTCCTCAAGGATACGTCAACGTCGCCGGTTGCTTCATCGCGCTCTCGAAAAGTTTCAGCCAAGCGAGGAGCCTCGGCTGAGAATGTTAATACGCAGATAATGAGGTTTCGGATATACAAGCGTGGACGATAAAACGTAACAAGATGTCGGGCCAGGGAGCGTGTCTGGCAAAACAATGCCGCGCACGTTGGCGTTGCATTGTCGGCCGAGTATTGTGCGCGCGGTCAAACGACAGGAATGCCGCTCGACTGGTTTCGGTACCACCCAGCGTACGGGCTCGCGCGTCGAGGCACCATTTTATTTGACCGCGTAAGACAACGCCAGTCCATTCAGACCGCGGTCCAAAAGAATGGTCAAGGGAAGATGAGAGAAAAACGAAAACGGAAGTGTATAAAGAAAAAGGTAGAATGATATCGAAAGAGGGATAGCGAAAAGAAAAGAAATATTATGAAAGGACCTGCCAAAAATAGCAAAGACTTCTGTCAGAGTCGGAAATCAACTTTTCAGCTTCTACTTCATATGTTGGCGCAACGGTGCAGAAAGTTTGCGCAAATTCCAATTAAATTTTGTTTTTCACTAATTTCAAACAAAAGTCGACGGCAGTTTTGCGTTAGTTTTACTACAACTTTCTGGTATTTACATTAAAAATGTGCGGTAAGTTTGTTGAATCTGCACATAAGTTTGCGTCGAGTTTATGCTACAACTTGCCGTTAATTTTGTATAAACTTTGTATAAATCTCAGCAACAATTTCGACGTCAACTTTGTAACAACTTAACATTCACTTGGTTCACATTTAACAGCAATATCGTCGTAACTTTGCGAAAACGGGTCGATTTGTGGTAACACTCGCAAAAACGAAGAAATGGTATGGAAAGTGAGCACTAACCACTTCCTTGTCGAAAAATCAAGCGTCGTCGAAGTGGCCTTTATATAACAACGACGCCTGCGACGTGGAACGGGGAGCATGGCAGGGCGTCTCTCACATAGCCACCTCTTTCGTGGCGCTCGATCCGACCGTGCGCACACACCTGGACTGACTTTCCCTGCGCGACTGCAGGCAGAAAAACACCTCTTGGTACCGGTTCAGGTCTGACTCCCACCCACAGAAGTCAACTTCCCCCTTCGCGCTACACCTGCGAAGCGCGGCAGGTCGCCTCCTCACTGCTTTCTTCCCGCATTACCTGTTGCGCGCTGAGGTGACTCCTTAATGGCTTCCACTTCCACGCTACGAATGTTGGAAAATTCTGCAAATGAATATTATGAATTAATACGTTTGAAAGAATAAAAAGATTGAAAGGATTTGAGATTTTTTTTCAAAATTGTGTGATACAAAATGTATTAAATTGGATATCTGTGATCGCTAGGAAAACGAGAATTATAGTGACAACACATTAAAAGTATATTATTCGCCAATAGGTGTATTAAAAATATATTTTTAATATATTAGGAGTAGATTATTAATATACTCATAATATAATCTTCATATAATAACATTATATTTTTCTTCTCACAAGGAGAGTAAGGAACACTCCCTCAAATTATCTATTATTTCATGTTTAATAAAGTAAAATGAATCATGTAAATTGAAAATATTACAATAGTTAGAAATAGAATGTTAGAAATAGAAATAGCTCTGTACATTTTATAGTATTTTAAAAAATTATTCTTATATTTGGTGCATTTCTTCATGGTTTTTATTATATGTTAAAGAGTTTGAAGACGTAAATATCTTTATGTAAAAAGTGCTAAACAAAAATTATCGTTGTTTTTGTTCCCTAAGATCAGCGAGCGACCGTTGGAATTCGTTTGAAAAATCAGGTAAATTGGCGTAATAAAGTTCGGGTTTTTTTTACCTGAGTCTATTGCAGATTGGTTGAGATAACTGGAACTATTAGAAGAAAGGCTTAAGTAATTTTATTATTCAAATCTTTTTCTATTGTTAACTTGTCCCTCTGTTAAAAATAGTTCTTTTTTTTTGTTTGCATTGAAAAACGTGCAGAGCTACACATTTATCCAATATATTTTCAAATATGCTTTATCTTCTATTCAGTTTATATAGGTTCAATGTGGAAAATCAAATTCTACAATAATACAACAAAAAAAGGAACAAACTTTCATAAAAATATTAAATTAGAATAAAAAAATAATGTGTAAGTTCACAAAAACTAAAAATTTTAAATTATAAATTATTCAAGACGATGAAAAATTGTTATAAAAACTTACATTTATTTTGTAAACTATATACATCAGACTCATAATTGGTATTTTATTTTGCATTTTACATGCAACACAGCCAAACTGAAGCGTTCTTATTATTTCTTTACAAATTATATTCTAATTTGTACACTACGTCATTAATTTCCAAGTGAAGCATCTCAATTATATCTTGATTTAATACTATTTGAGTATTCTCTGAAAACAGCTGATGTATTTTCGGCATCTCAGTTCCACGGTTAGATGCAAGTTTACGCAGAATGACTAGTACATACTTAATCTGAAAAAAAGAACAAAATAATATTAATATCAGAATAAAAAGCTCTCAAAGAGCAGTACGAATTCAAATCAGACTATCGAAATTAAAATTAATTATTTTAAGTAAAGCTTTAAAAAAAAGCTGTTTCAAAAATACTACATTTAAGAAAATAAATACACCTCAGTTGAAAAGTTCGTCAAATTTATACGAAACACAACACGCTTTGTAACAGACATACTTCATCAGATTACTTACGCCTGACGAATTGTATAGTAAATATAAAATGCTCTTATAAAATTAAAAAAAGTTATACAATGTATTGAAATTTCGAAATTGTTTAAATAATTTTAAAAATATATTCGAGATTAAAATTAAAAATTAAAATTAAATGATAAGGATTATTTCAAAACTAATTTACTAAAAAATATGTATGTCTTAAAATATAAAATGCTTTTTGAGGCAATAATATAAGACATAATTTTTTTACCTGTTCGTCATTTTCAATAAGTGGTTTTTGAAGACAATGTTTTATACACGTTAATAATAAAATGATGAATCGCTGATGTGAACTCTCTCCTCGCTTTCGACTGATCTTGCGTTCAAGTCGCTTCAACTTGTAAGAAAACTCCAATAAAAATATCATAAACGCTGAATAAGGGTTTTTGTATTTGTAATTGTGTTTAATGTTCCTCTCCTTTATTCGAAACCACGACTCACAAACTAAATACAGTGTATCCAAAAAATCCAAAGTTCCCTCCTCCTAAAATTTAAAAAAAAAAACAAACAAACAAAATTAACAATGTATGTCATGTGATATTTTATTTTTTCACTTTTTTTTTTGTATTTGATTTCTTCTTGTTGTGTAAAATGATTATTAAGACTATTATTAGCTGTAGTGACATGAATGAATGAAACACATTCAAATAAATAACTAATTTTATAGAATTTTTTAGTTATCTGATGAATGTGTTAATATATTTCAACATATGCATTACGTTTTGCTTTAGAAAAATTAATTAAAATAGAATATAAGTTAATTTAGACATCAGCTAGCATGTATTTATATAAACGTTTCCTAAGTTTCGAATATTTTGAAAACATGTAGCTATAATTTAATTGTTTTGTATAAAACGTTTTGAATTATTTATACTTTTGATACTTGATGTGTATATGTAAATCTATATATTTTCCATTTCATATCCTCTTAACACTTTATCTCTTTCAATCCGATATCTTAATGCATGTGTGAAATCAAAGTGTTTGTAAGGTTTTTTAAATTCACAATATCTTTTTAGCCTTAATATTCGTACTTAACCATATATTATATTACTTTAGTTTTTTTATGTAAGGAAATATTATTAATTTATATTGATTTTTAATTTAGCATTAATATCAATAATAATATCATTAATTATGATAATATGATAATGATACTAATAATAAAACAAAAAAATACCTCAATAACTTCAATACACATTTTAACAGCCCTGAATGAATAAAACTGAAAGTGATATTCAGTTTCTTTCATGTCCCAAACATCCGGAAGTACATCCAAATACAAAGTTTCCATTCGCTCTGATAACTCTGTAATTATAAGTATAACATATAACATTCCAATAAATATGTTGCTAAGTTTGATTAATATGAGACAAACATATAATAAAATAAAAAATACAAAATAAAACAAAAAATTAGAATTATTTATATTAAACTAAAATAGCATTTAGTATTATATAGTAAAATATAATTTTGTCATCAATACCTTCTGGGGACCATTTGGGTATGCGTGATTTTTTTATTTTTAACATAAGGAGAAACTTATCCAATTTCGCTCGAATGCATGCCTTCATATTATTTTTCATCATGTTTTAAAACCTGTAAGAAATGAATCACATAAAATATTTAATAACTATTGATTACTAAATTAATTAATTATTACAGTGCAGTTCTTATTAGAAACAAAATCTACATTCCATATCACAAATATTCATATCAATCCTATTAAAAATAAACATAAATTAAAAAGTATGTATTTAAGCAAATACTTTACTTTTAATTTAAAATGATTTTTCGACAATGTTTCTGTGTAAAATACGTTGTAAAATTGTACTAAGTAATTGTAAAAACACACTAATTTTAAAGTAAATGTACCATGAAATTTAATTTAAACTTCAAAGTCTAACCAATGAAGCTACTGCGTATTAAATTTAGAAAACCTCATTGATTAGCATTTGCAGTACAACTTCAATTTTTCAGTATATTTTTTACAGTAAATATGCTTATGTATACATTATTATAAAAATACCAGGAGAATATACTCATACAGTATTTATATTCTATTTAATATTGAAGTATAATGTAGAGAGAATAAAGTATAAACAAACCTTCCTCCTTTACCTTTCAACTTTTTAAATGTCAATAAAGTTGTTTTTTACGTCTTCCGTTTTGTTTGTTGCGCTTAATATATTCTCTCAATCTACAACTTATAATTTTATAATCACAAATCAAACAGCATCTGTGTTTGTAAGAAACATCACTGATGTTACGTAGAGAACTGCACTCGAAGCAAGAGGAGCACATAATAACTTTGAAAACGAATTGTTATTTCTAATACTTGTTATTACCACTACCACTGTCCGAGATTAGATTAAACAGATGTTGACGATACTTAAAACTTTGTTAAATCATAATCTATTAGAAATATGCGAAGTATTTTCTTTTATCTTATTGTGTAGTTTCTGTTCTGTCTATTGTCTTAAACTTTTGAGCAACAGGTCACTTACACAGTTTCAGGTAAACAAAAACTTTTCCATGAAGGGTTGTACCGTCCTTTATTTTCTTCTGATTGTTTTATCTAATCCCAAATATACTTGAAGTGGTCCAAAATACAAAAATATAGAGTTACTGGCGTCCGCTATTTCCAACTTAAAAATGATTTTTTCCCAATCTGTCTCTTCTTTCCAATTTTCCCTTCACACTTTCTTATGGAAAAAGAGGACTTTATTGCTCATGTTATATAATATAAATTTATATTTTTTTTTTTCATTTCAAATTGTTTTATAATAAACATTTTCATAACAAATAAAATATGTAAAATTATATACATTGACTATTTTAAAAAGAATAAAACTTGTATTGTTGTGATAACAACTACCGGTTTAAAATAAAATTCTCCAATATTACCTGGAATTTTCGAGTTTTACCTTGGAAAATGCAGGCTTAAAATGTTTGAAAATAGAGTAACTGAAAAAAAAATTAAAAAAAAATTACGGTATGAAAATAGAAATACAGTTACAAGTCGAAGCACTGTAATTTAAATTCGAATTTTGCAAATTTACTTTTCCATTTTTTACACAAATATGAGTTTGTATATTTAATACGATTAAAACTACTTTACATTGAATCTTTGTTCAAATAAAATCTTTGTTCGCAAAAAAAAATGTACTTTTCTGGTAATCGTAAAAATATAATTAATAAATTTTAATTTAATATATGAATAGTTTTTCACTTACTGAAATTTTTACATTCAAATCTCATTTCGCACAAACTATATACTACAACAAAATTTGTAGCGATGTTTTTTTGTTGCGTAAAATATAATTAGTAACAAAATATGAAACTAAAATTTAAAGCTGTTTTTTTTTTTTTTTTTTTTATTCAATTTATAAGGTCAGTTTTTAATCTGTCTTTTTTTCCACTCTGACGCTGCCGACGTAAGTCCGGTGGTAGTATTTGGGGGTCGCCGATCAGTTAAAAAAAAAAAAAAACATCTAGACCATCACTTGATTGTA
>JABFOV010001509.1:3537-24884 GCA_022817685.1 Aradophagus sp. ZL-2020
AAAATAAACATGTTTTTTAACAAATAATACAAATTTATCCAGATATTTTAATACGCTTCGATTGAATCATATCATATATACAAAACATTAATAAAATAAATTAATATTAGAACAAAACATAATTCTAAAGATTCATTAACGGGATAATTACCTTAATCCACGTTTAATCGCCGTTAATTTAGTGTTCGAACATACTAAAAGTGGTTATCGGTTTTTTTAAAAACAGTCTTATTTAAGATAATAATAATTAAACAATTTAATTTAATTCAATCAAGAGTGTTGAATGATAATTGAAATGTTTTAATACTTAAGTAAATATTTGATACAATCAAAGTAATTGATTTCATTAATTGAAACAATAAAATTTCAGTTATGGTAATCAAATAAAATAAATTGGTAATCGAAGAATTATATTATTACACACAAACACGCACGTTTTAAGAAGTATATTGAAGTAATATGTAATATAATCAACTTATACTTAATACAAGTATTGTATGTTCAAATACGTCTAATACAGTAAAGCAAATATTTCTTTTTCAAAACATAATTTTTTTATTTCTGATATACCAAAATTTTGTTAAAATAAAAACTTATGAAATTATAATGCAATAATAAATCGTGGGAAAAGCCATAAAAATTGCTTCAGGTCATAAAATTTTTTTTCTTTTTTTTTTTTTTTAATGAATAATATTTTCATTACTCATTAATAGAAAAAACAGTAATAATTACTTCCACCTCCTGTCATTTATTACACGTTTATAAAACACTTGTAGATGTAAACTGTAAAACTGAACTGGATAGTTTACGATATGAACAAACGTTTATTTACCAACGCGTAATGTAATTGACTGGTTTGGACTAATAACTTATATTATTTATGGTTAGAATAAAATTACGCAATAGCTCGAGTATAATAAATAGACGTATTCCTTTCATTATTGATGCATGAAAATTTATTACTTGGCGAAAGTAAATCAAGATCTACTTTAATGAAAAGTAGTTTTCGTAAGACGTGTTAGCCGCAAGTATTGGTGATCTCTCGTATAAAGTATGATCATAAAATCTATTATCCAAGTTCCAAAAAGTGAAAATGCTGAAATAATATTTGAATGAAGATAAAATTCATTTAGAGGAACAACTGAGTTGATTCCAATAAAACCGGTATGCTAATAAAATTGCTATCTTGATTAATACTTTCCTAACAGGTATGTTCGCTGATCGTAGAAATTGCATTAGCGATCTATCTACGAAGGGTCTGCAAAACGTTTAAATTACGTAAATGTGCGTAGATTATACATTTGTTACATTTTTCAAATCTCTCTGAGGAAAATTAACCGTTTTGAAAATCTTTAGAGGAATGTCCGGTTAAAATTCACACTTTAGACCAAAATTTAAAAAAAAAAAAAAAAAAAGAAAGAAAAAAAATATTGCAATGAATAGTTATACTACATATATTGTTACTAAAATACATTACATTCAGTAAATATTTGTTATGTTTGAATTCGTTGAACTTTCATTGTTGCAAACTTCCTGAAAATCTTTGTAACCCTTCCTTCGTAAAACTTTTCTTTGTTAATAGAAATTACTCTGTAAATTATTTTCTTTGAATTTCTTTTTAAACGTAATTACTTTTCTCATGAATATTTTTCTTCGTAAATAGTTTATACGTAAACAAATTTTTCATTGGAATTTTTTTTCCAATACAAGTGTAAAGTTGTATCAGAACAATTTAAACGCAATTATATTATAAAAATGAAAAATGAAAAATGAACATTTACTTCAAAATCAGTAGAATAAAAAAAATTCAAGATATTACAATGTAATTATGAGGAAGTACAAATCGTTCGTACAAAGAACATAATTTCAAACTTTGAAACGCCACAATTAATACAATTAAAATTTCCCAGTTGTTATGTGAAAGTGCACATAAATGCATATTTATTTGGATACAAATGAGCCTGACAAAATTATTGTAATCATCACAGTAATTCAGGTCAAAACAAGTTAATCATTTGTTAATGCTTTTTTTTTAATTCAAATTCATTTTGCCCTGCGCCAGGCTCATTCGTATTTAAATAAATATGAATGTATATGAATAAATATCATATTACATAAAGGCTGCATAATTTTGTATTTCTTTCAACGTTTCAGACTAGATTAGACAAGTGCTTAAAATTCTGATTTTTTTCTGTCAAGAATACGAAACAATTACGTAAACGTTAGATAACTATAAATATTGATTCAACAAATTTTCTGTTGATACAGAGAACCTTCTAATTACCGCATAGACGTATCAGATCTAAAAAAAAAGAAAAAAAAAACCGGCAGTAAAACGATATTTATTTGCTTAACCAATGATGTTTCGATATAAGATTTTGAAAATTATTTTTTTCTGCACGTCATATGTTGTACACCCTGTATATAATTTTTATGTTTACTTTCACATAAGGTATACAGTAAAACGTTACAAGCTCGCGGTAACATTCTAGTTTTTAAACAAATTTATGGATCGGTATTTGTTGATTGAATCGGCTCGTAAATTAATGTAAATTAGTATTTATTGCAACATAAATTTACTTATATTCATATTAAATAAAATAATTTTGAAATTTTACTTTAAAGAAGAATTATTGAAAAAAAAAAATTTAATACAATTTCCAATTTCTCCAATAATGACATACTAACAGTATATGTTGCAAAAACAAGTATCGTACTTAAAGACATTTAGATAATTAGGTAGTTTCTTTTACTTTTTTTTATGGAACACATCTAGTAATGAGATGCTCTGCTTGGTCTTATTTCTCAAATTGTCTTCGAATAAGACACTGTAATTTCTAATACATTAATATTTCTATTTGGTCTAATGTTAAATTTTAGAACACGCTTTTTAAGACTTGAGACGTTCAAACGTTATTTAGTGCAATCTCGAGAAAATACTTCTGACCTCGACGGCAGCAATTACGTTTTGATTTAAATTCCGATAAAAAGATTAAATCATTACTACTCTCACTTGCGACTGATGGAAGTGTTTGCAAGATTGTGACGAAATCAAAATGTTTATTGAGCAATTTTTTATTACATTAATTTCCTACGTAGAAATACAATACATAATACATCAAACAACGCGCGACTCTAGCATTTGATTACACTTCAAGTTTTTTGTTTGTAAATGAAATGACATCAAAAGCATTCAATTTTATTAATGAAGACAAAAATTGGTCTAATTATCAAACTTGTATCGATCGTTTAATGATAAAAACAGTAAATTGATGAAAAACTGAAGGTAGCTCGAATTCTTTTTTCATGTCTTCTTATATTCTTCATACATAAATACAAAAAAATTAATGTCACGTAGGGAAGAAATTAACAAAATGTGATAAAATTAATCAGTTAAGAAATGAGGAAAAACTATAGAAATAATCATTTTTCGTTCCAAACATTTCTATCATATACATAATAATTTTACTTTAATTTATAATAATATTTCTGCCTCGAGAGCTAATGCGCCAAAGACAAGTATGCAGTTTTACGGACCGTGGGAGCGGGCTGTAAAGTGAAATTTTTTGCTCTTATGAAGTAAACATGCTCGAGGGACTATCTCAAGAACGAATTTTTTTTCGAAAACAAAATTGCAATCAAAGTTATTAAATTTGCAGCTATTTTATTAATCCAACTTCAAAGTTTAACAATAGTTTTATATAACAAATACTTTAAATTTATACAATTTTTAACAGCGCGTCACGTGACTTTTGCGAGGCCAGATTTCTCGCTTTATCTTCATTTTATTTAATATCAAGTATTAATAGCTTTATCACTATATTTAACCCCTGTATGCAATTCTTTGTTCTACTGCAAGAAAGTGGAACAAATAAAGAATGAGTAGGTGAATCAAAGAGAAGGAAACGAAAGATCGTGATATGAAAGAAAATAATTTAGAGAGTACCGAAGTTCGTATATTATATATGCTTCACCATGCATTGATAAAACAAGTTTAAAATATTAATTAACTCAAACCAAAATCGTGTAAAAACGTTTAGTACTTTATTTATTTATTTAGTACTTTATTTAGTTTAAATCAGCAATTAAAAATCAAATAGTAATACACTATTATACAATAACTCTAAAAATGTATTAATTTAACACGACTAGATTACTACAAGTTACAATAATTCTAGTTTTTTTTTTTTTTTTTTCACTTTTAACAAAAATCTAAGTTAGTAAATAGGTGGATCCATTGAAAGCATCGGTCAAACGAAGTCCGGAGTCAGTCAGTTATATCAAAGTCTAATTAATTTCAAATACGTGCAAACGAACGCATTTATTAAAATACAATTAGAATACTTTCTCCGGTTGTGCCAAATAATTTCGAGTAGTTACTAGGTGATTACTGAACATGAAGTTGCAACTACAGCATAATTAATCAGTAATCAGTAATTCATAAGAAACGAGTGCCCAGTGAAAACTTTTTATAAAAATTGAAAATTATTATGCTTATAGTAATGTAAAAATAAGTTAATCTAGTTAAAAAAAAAGCTAGTGTCAAGGTTAAATTTTGAATAATGTATTATAATAATAAGTGATTTTAATTTTTTAAACCCCGTATGAAAATATCATTTAATCACTATGTGAAAAATCATTGTTGTTCAAAGATGTCATTATTCATTTAAATTTATCAATAATAATTAAGTGTTTCAATAGGAAATTTCATCACTTCAATAAATCGATTTGTATAAACGTATATACTGGTTTTTATTGCTTTCATCCTTTCGACTAATAAAATTGGGCAATCAGCGAAAATAAATTGCAATTAAAATGTATGTTTTGTTCATTAATAATAAAAGTGAATTGATGTGCCAAATTTTTTAATCCATTGAATTTACACACTGAAATAAAGAACACGCGAACAATGTTAAGGATGTTTACTCGTAATATTGTACTATTTTCGATTTGACCAACTTTTACTTTTTACACAAATCCCATGATGTGGAAAAATGTTTGGCGCACTTTCGAGCGCAAGTCCGGTTATTCGATCCGATTATCCGTTGTTGTAAGGTAAATGTTCGAAGAAGGACACTTACTGATTTCTTAAAATAAAATTATAAATATTTCACTATTATGTTCAACAAAGTAGACATTTATTTACAGCTTTATACATTCTCCGTATAAAATCAATTTGTATTTCTTACAATGCAATACAAAGAATTAAATATAAACGTATAATAATAACATAAGGTTTTCTATTGTGTACTTACAAAATTCAGAAGATATTTAAAACCCACAAAAAAATGAACCGCTTCTCCCCCCCCCCCCAAAAAAAAAAAAGTTTAAAGAATCACGAATTGAAAAACAAAAATGATATGACATCTCGTACAGGCAAGATGAAAAACAAATTGAAATTAAATGTTCACATTAACAAAATTTTTAGTTTTCAAAATTTAAGGTTTTCAGATTTATTAGTCAGACTTATTTATTGAGTTTTCAAATTTATTAATTTTCAAATATTTAAAAATTAATTAGTTTTAAAAAAATTTGAAAAAAAATCTTGCCGGACCATTTCTGTATAAAATATTATAAGGTTATGAAATGTATTCATTGTGTGTTCTATTGTACAAAAATGGTCCGGCAAGATTTTTTTTCAAATTTTTTTAAAATTGATTAATTTTTAAATATTTGAAAACTAATGAATTATTAGAGATTATTATTGAAAAAATTGAACAATGAATTTTTCGTATAATTAATACGTATAATTTTGTATATAATAATATATATTTTATATATACAATTTTATATATACAATTTGCCTAACAGTCAACTTGCCTAAACCGAGTTAAGTATATCTATATACATATTAAATATAGGTATATTTAACACGGTAAAAATTATATATCACATTATTTAATATTATATTATAATAAAAAATGTAATACATTTTATGTATTATAGTATTTTTATTAATGAATTATATTAAACAAATTGATAATGAATTAAAATTATAATAAATTATAATAATAATTAATTACTAAAAAACAAAAATACATAATAAATACATATAATATTTGTATTATTAATCGATTAATTAATTAATTAAAACTGATTAATTATAAATGATTTTAAAGTAACTAGAATAATGAATAATACATATTTTTTCATATAGTCATTTTAATAAGCCTTGAATGTTGATTGATAAATACTGCCCCCTCGTGTCTATTTTCGGAAAAGTACAGATCTGTAGTTAGAACAAAAATGTATTGGTGTGGTAAATACTGCCCCCTCGTGGCTATTTCCGGAAAAGTACAGATCTAGCGTTAGAACAAAAAATGATACATTAGGACGTAAATTCGCAATATATGTGAATAAACACACAAATAATTTATTACGACATTAAAAAGTGCATCCTAAATGGTTGTTTTTTTATCAAAAACTCAAACAACGATTTAGTTTTGAGGTTAGGGTTCACCACGCGGCATTTATAAGTAGTTCGGTCGACGACGTTCCATGTCATGTCATCGTCAATCGTCATTATCTCATGTCATCTCGATTTTGACTCAACTCTTGCCCGTCATTCGACCGAACGACTTGAGCACATTTTTGACACTGACTTTATAGTTTGTCCAAAAAGAAAAATCATTGCCCGTTAATGTTTTATACAGAAAAATTTCTTACATCATACGCACGAAAATAATCTTTTGGCCCAAACTTTTTCATTTTGATTAAAAAAGATTTTCAGTTTCGATTGCAAAGTCTGTTCGGTACACATCTTTATTTTCGGCACGGTTGTTATTTTTCATTCGAAATGTTTTTCCCATCGTAAAAGTATTTTTGTAAATAAAAAATAATAAAATCTAGATAAGATTTTTGTTCAGCGAATTTAGTTCATTTTAATATAGTATTTTGTTGATCGACTGTACTTTTTGTATTCGTTTTTCTACTGTACTTATTAATGTTATATTTTTTTGTAGCGCAAATGATAATAATTAAGTGGTTGAAACAATAAGTTTATTGGCTCTAATGATATATAAAAATCTGGCCCAAATAATGTACAGCCATTATTTTAATTAAATCAACATTCATTTACAAATCTGATACTTGTTTATTTCTAGATCTCATTTACTGATGTCAATGATCATCTTCAAATATATACAAAGATGCACTGAAACAAAATTTTTACTAGAATCGAGCCGACAAATTTTTTAAATATAATTCGTTTGATTCAAGCACGTGAAACAATATTTTGTGAACTTGATCCGGTAAATTAATAAGAATAATTTGTTTTATGTGTAATTTGATATTTCATGTTTTGATACTTTTTCGTTGTCTTTAACGGCTGAAGTTCGAAAACCAAAACAAAAGATCTTTAATGAACGCCAATACATCAACTACAGACTTTCGTTCCGGTAACGACAAACTGTATTTAACTCAAGATTGACAACCATTCATCATAACCTTAGAAATACTTATCATGTCATACAACTTTTCGATACACGTGTAAGATCTAACGTTCAAAAAAAAGCAAACTAAACTTTTCCGATTTAGATATGAATGATATATATTTATCGATAATTGTTGCCGAGATTAACATAAATTACTTGACAGTTTTTCATTTCTCTAAAGAAAAATGAAATGATCATTCTATTAATACACCTATACCTTAGAATAAAAAGTAATTTTTGCAAAATATTTTATTGTAACAATGCTTTATTCCTGACAAATTAATAGTACATTACCAATGCATTAAAAGTATAATATTAATAATCTGTAAAAACATTGTTTAAATATATTGTTTTAAGATTCGCAAATGATATTTCGCGTTTTACTAGAGCCACTGTCAAGACATTCTTTACGACGAAAAACGGCCTAGAAATTCCCTTTCATTGCAATAACATCGACTTATTTTTCCGCGAAAAAGTTGATACACGTTGTTTAAAAGTTTAACGATTACATTTTATGCACGACAATTTTTGTGTTTATATTCTCTCTTTCTACACAAACGCCACGTTTTTGTTCCACTTTTTCAATGCGGCACGATATTGCACCGCTTCGATCCGTGATATAGAAAACAAAAACAGGCACCAAAATCTGCCGAGTGAAAACTACGGAATAATTCATCAGCGGCAATGTAATCGCATTCCGGGGCTAATGATCCATTAAATGAGCGTTGTCTGCAACGTCTGAGAGACGAAACGAAATCCGCCGACTGGAAACCTAAAAACCGACTTAGACGTTCAATCGGTCTACAGAAATATATTAGTTACGCACCCGCCGCTCTACTTTATTATGTATATCCGCTTCGCGAGGTTGCTCGCGAGAAAACGCTGTTTGTTTCTCTTGTTCAAGTAAAAGTCATGTAATGCTAACGGTATGAAAATTCAGTTTGCGTGTTAAGAAAAATTTTGCAGCCACTATGATGGTAATCATGGACGTGATTAGAAACTGCAACTCCAATAATGACAGGCTCAAAAGAATGGGAAATCCAAAGCCGGATTGTCGTGCAAAGAAAGTTTGAATGCAATTTAACGTGTGATATAGTTTAGTTTACATTTTTATGACAATTTTTGCTGCTTTACGTGAGCCAACAAAGTAAACGTGTAAACGTAACTATCGCGCACCTAAAACAATGATCATTATGTAAGAATGAATGTTCATTATAAATTTAACTCCAGACTTGCCATCCACTTTCTTAATATAATATCAATGCATATAATTTATTTGATATTAAAAACGAGTATTGCAAAATTCTTCACTTTCTATTATAATTATTTTTGTTATTGCTAAATCATTTTTACGTTAACACGGCTAGATTTGGTTTCTTGTAACGTAATTTTTAGGAATGTATTTTTACTTAAAAAGTGGCTAATATGCGCGTGATTTCTCAATAAAAGATAACAGTTAGGATTATAACGTATCTCTGTGCAAGTGATAATATAATTCAGCGCGATGAATGAGAAATTCTTGAGGCGAAAAAAGTGATATGAGAATGGACGATAATTAATTATGTCAAACATTATCCACTTTTATTATTCTTTCAACATAAATAAAGCTTTTATGTAAGTTATGTTTGATTATGATATTGTAATTAATGCGAAGTTTCCCCAGCACCTAAGTCCTTTCGCACATTTCGCTTACACTCATAAAGATATTTAATTTTACTCAAAATGCTAGTCTTTTTCGTGTAAATCGTCTAGTGTCAAAGTAAATCATGTCACCACAAAACTGTTCATTTTGTAATGAAAGAAGTACAATTTTCAAGCAAGAATCATTTTACCCGTTTCCTCACAAAAATATTAAATCAGAAATGAAAATCGTTTCCTCTTAAGCAAATCGTTCAAAAGTAACAGTTCATGGGTATACGAACTTAACGTACTTGCAGAAAAGTTAATAAATTTAAATTTGAATGTAATGTTGCAAATATCCAAATTTTGTTACCAAAAAATTAGTCCTTTTCAAATGATAATCGGAATCTTGAAGAAATTTTAACAGCAATTAAGTTGGTTTATTTTTAAGTTCAATACGTATTCTGCGAAATAATTGATAATTCACAAATATTTTAGACACCCTACATATACATAGATTACCATTTTTTGAAGAACCGTTTTAATTCAAAAGATTATTTTTTTGGACTGAAAAAATAAATTTTATATATCCATATTTGTAAAGAAAAACATAAAAACTATGTTAGATGGTTGTAGAATTTATACAACAATATATACATTGAAATAAAAATAAATATTTATATATATAGCTGAGTAAATGATCATTTGGTCGATAATTAAGTTGTTTTTACGTACGAAAAATAATAATTACAATAAAAAGTATCCTTGAAAAAAATGTATAAACTAATCATTTTCTCATTTTTAGGTTACTGACAATTTTATAAATGTCCTCATGTCTTACCATGATGATACGGGAATCACTATTTATACGTAAGTGACACGTGTCTAATAAAAACGCATGAAAAACCGTTAGCCTTATAACTGATTGCATTTAAGTTTCCTTAATTGATTTGAACTTCTGAAACTATTAAACTGTTAAAACTTGTAAAAAGTATCTGCTTTTCTAAACAAAAATTTAATAAAATTGTTTAAAATTTCCATGTTTAATCACAAGAAGATAATTTTGTTATTTAACTTATATTAAATTGTATCAATCACATTAAGCAATGTAAATTTAATTAAGATATTTCGCAAGTTTGTTAAATAAATGATAAATTTGTTTTATCGGAAAATTTTTACAAATTACGTAAAGAAGAAAAAATCTACGAAATTTAAAATATGTCGACTAAATTAAAATTTTTTTACAAAATTGTTATAATATTGCATTCAAAGATTTAATAACCACCGAATTATATTATTTTAATGCTTCAGTTGCTGTAACCACTTGGATTACTGTTCAAGCAATTACTGTTACGATAGACAGAGCAGATGTCAAAACGGTGAGTTTGTTTTGATAAATTTTGTATTAAATAAAACTTTACTGAGTTATGGCTAAAACAAATCAAACACAACTAAAAATAATTGGTAAAAAAGCAAAAAGTAACTAATTACGACGTCATGCGGAATGGTTTCGCTCAGAAAAATAAACGAAGAAAAATGGAGAAAAAAGCTGTAATCACTAGCTGTCGTATTATCCTCGAATTCTGTCACTTTCGCTAACGTCAATCTTCAAAATTATGATTTGTATTACTCGAGCACAACATTCACAAACACGTTGCTTGCAAATATTGTGGTTTACTGACGCTTCTAGAAAAACGATATAAAGTTGTTAATATAGACAATTTACATAATAATAGCAAACTAAACTCTAAATGGATAATCCTTTAATTAATTTTAAGTCACTTCATTTAACTTGATTTATCATTAAATTTTAATTTTATATTCACAATATTATTTCCTTTCAAATTCATTGTGAACAAGGATTACCAAAATGAGCAATCCTACATTTAATTTAAATCAAGATATATTTTTTAATCTAAGAGTAGTCCTTCGTGTAAACATTATCATTTATTTTATCTGTAACCAAGACACTCTGTCTTCGGTCATATTTATATCTGTTTTCTTTCTTAATATAATTTAATATCACGCAAACGTATTTTACAGCTTCACTCTCGGTCATCGAAAACAAACGAATGGCGACCAGTGACCAGATACGAAGAAGTTGGAGTAACTATTTTTCCAATCACTAATTTTGAAAGAAATGTTGCACCTCTGCATCCAGTCCTTAACAAACTTCAAGAGCACATGGTTACTTCGGAGAGGTTAAAGTCTCAACGGAAAACGAAACCGCAGGAATACATACCGCCCAGCATATTAGGAAGTTTCGCTACGTTTGGCCATGCTGCTACCAGAGCTCGGGAGGAGACCAATAAACCCGACAAAAAATACTCACACAAAGAAACGAAACATTATTCATTTTTAATACCACCACCCAAAGACTCAGCCAGATTTGAAATCGACGGTCAAAAAAAGCCTGTCTTACAAGACAATGAATATTACGGACGACGATCCCAGTTTATGTCTCAAATTCATAAGCCGGATATAAAGAGACCAACGTATTATATCAAATCCCCAACTTTTTCTACAACCATACATCCCAATTTTTCTCCTGAAAATCATCAAGTTACCAGTGCACACAGTGCTCAGTCAGCGTTCCTCTCTCAAAGACAACCAGTGAAGGCGCCAACTTTTGAATCGCTGAAAATTAGTAGTAGCAATCCAAGTAACAAAAAGGAATACGTTTATGTACCAAAATCTGATTTGACTGGCCAAAGTGAACACACGTACGAAAGATACAGTCCACAAAGCCACGTTACGACTGTTAACGGCAACTTCTACAATCAAGTCAGTCATCCGCTACAAAATTACAAGACTACGCTTGAAAGAAATCCGTCATTTTTAGTTCACGAGAGCCACGAAGTTGGTTACGGGAACCCACCTTTTGATTATAAATACAGGCATCCAGTACCGTTTGAATCTTTAATCCGTCCCGATTTGTATTTGTACAATAACGCCCCTCATGCGGACCAAAACAAGTACCTTCATCCAATACACAATTACCGCAATGAACAGCTCAAACCACCGGAACAGAAAAAAAATGTTC
Source organism: Aradophagus sp. ZL-2020 (assembly GCA_022817685.1). NCBI lineage: Eukaryota > Metazoa > Arthropoda > Insecta > Hymenoptera > Scelionidae > Aradophagus > Aradophagus sp. ZL-2020. The sequence continues at coordinate 15,634 of JABFOV010001509.1, forward strand.
CACCCTATTCTACGAAAAAAACCGTGCATCCTACGTATTACGTCGCAGAAGGACACCATGAATATAATCAGTCGCCATCTCCTTGGCAAATGAAACAGCAGTTGAAATCGGAAGTTGATGATGTATTGCCGCGTGTAACTAATCCTACACAATTTAAACAAGAATCGCCGAACGTTCTATTACATCCAACCGTTCCACAGTCTCAAAAACTGGTTCACATTAGACCAGAATTACAGCAGCAAAGACAAAATTACGGTACAATAATTCCATTAAGCATTAACCAGAGGCCGCAGGAAGTTGTTATTGAAACCCCAGAAACTATATCTTTGAAGCATTTCAACGAGCAACAATTTTTATTGCAACAACAATTAATAGAACAAGACAGACAAAAGTTGCGACAGCAAGAATTGTTGAGACAGAAGCAGATCGAAAAGAAAGAAAACGAAGAAATCAGTAAGAAGCAAGAAGAAATAAGGAATCTGGAGCAACAAGCTGCTTTGGAGCAGCTGGAAGTGAAGAAGAACAATGCTAAAAAGCAGCAAACTAAGGCAATACCTACCGAGCAATCTTCGAAGCAATCTACAAAAGCAAACAATCATAGATACAATTCGGAAGTAAATCAACCCAAACCGGGGATAACGTACAAAGATAATCAGGAAGCTCAAATATTCTTCACTCATCAACCACAACATTCTTACGACGTTCTTCAAATTTCCACAGAACCAACATATAGTTTACCGACTGATATATACTCTGACCAACAAACACAAAGATATGACGTCAGCGATTTCAAAAGTGATAGCTACTATACAACTGAAGCGAAAGGTATTATCACAGAACCAGTAGTAAGGAAGACACAAACAAATCGAGACGCAATAAGGGAGCAGGGTAGAAGAAGGAAACCAACGTACGATAAAAATGTTCCGCCGGAAGTTCCGACTCACAGCCCTGAATTTGAATCATATACTGAAATACCTATTCAAAGCACCACTTGGGAACCTCTGTCTACTGCACATGATTTTGAACGAAGTGGAAATAGGAAATCTCCGACTAGTACCGTCTCCCCTCGAAGAAGACGTCCTTCAACAGTTACAACCGCTGAACCAAAAATCATTTCTGCTTTCAATTACGATGCAGAAGATAAGTATAAAAAGGAATTCTCCGATTTGTCTAAAAGACGACGACCTATTGCACAAACGGAACACAACAACCCTTCAAATGCCGATGAAAAGCGATTTAATAAAATAAGACATGGCAATCGAAGTAATACTCCCACTGGCCCAGATAATAATAGTAATTACGAGACTTCTACAAAGGCAGACACTTCCTACAATGATAAAAATGTTGACGATTATGAGAAATATTCAGACAACAGTACATACGTCAATGACTATGTACCCCAGCATACCCAAACTGGCTCAGTAGATACCCAACCACAAATTGTGACTTCAGTTAGTTATACAGACCCCCCATCGTATGATAGTCCACAAAAGACAACCAAATTTGAATATTACGAGCCAATCAATCGCGATGTAAATAAAGACAAGCTAAGCCCCCAGCAATATGAGGAAAATATACCCTTGGAACACTTGTTTATTAAAACGGATTTTAACAACTATGAAACCACGACGGCTTCATCGAGAGGACCGCCGTTAAATAATACTTCCACTAAAATATCCATCAAAGTGACTAAAACTCAAGAAATATCAAAAGCAACTATTACAGCTTCGACCACGTCACCATCTGTACCTAGCACTCCGAATACGCATCATAGAATTAGACCCTTGCGGTATGGCAATACTACTCGACCGCGTTTCAGTGTTAAGGATTATAAAATTCGGATGGACCTAAAAAATAAAATCAATCAGGCTTCCGGCTCGACGACAGAACAACCGGTCAGGAAACGACCCACCAATCAACGTAGTATGCAACATTCGATTTCAAGTGACGCGGGATTACGAGAAACTACTGGAAGGTATAAATATATGTCCAGGCTATCATACAAGACGACTACGAAAAATCCACTGACTGCAGATTCCGAAAAAGAAAACACCACTTCTACCACTGAGAAGACCAAATTCACACCGAAACGAAAGTTGTCTCACAACGTGTACCGACAAAGATATCCTTCAACGAAACCGAAAAATCTAGAAAATTTGGGCAGACAGAACGTTAGTCGATTGAATACTGGGTCCGGTTCATTGCATAGAAGGCTACCGGTATCGAAACCAGTAGACAACTTCAAAGATGCCAAGGAAGTAGTGACTGAAATGGCGGCTGAAGAAACAAGCTTTTACAGTCAGTCAACCACAATGAAGTATACAGAAAATGACTATGATATTGACTTAAACAAAGAAAACGCTCAAGCAGAAATAAGCCAAAATAATAATAATAATAATGAGACAATAACAAACGGAAATGAAAAAGAAGTGGTTCGTACAAACGCAACGGTGAAATATATTAATAAGTATAACGCGAATGAAGTGAATGCGGATAACGAAAGCACGGACATTACTGCGGTCGCTCCTTCAACACACTACGACGTGAAGCTCGAAGACGAATTATTTGCCAAAGCTTCACAAAGCGTTGCCGATCTAACGAGTTCTGCTTCAGCACTTTACAACGAACCGGGATTATTTAAAGCCGTATCTTCGGGTCAAGAACATCGGAATGCGAAAAATAAACTACGAATAACAACAGACGAACCGACCTTACCCATTGAAGCATTCTTTCAAGAATTGTCCAAGAAAATTGACTAACCACTTCGATGGAGAAAGGAACCGTGAGGACGAAATTCTCGATTAAAGTTATACGCAAATTTATGTACATATTGTACGATATTTATTAATCAAAAAAGTATAGAATTGATATATATTTATTTATTATATATAAAAAAATTCAGTTTATAGAGCTGTTTTTTTCAAAATAACGTGTAACTTAGATACAAGTCAATGTTTCACAATCGCGGTAAATGTCATAAATTATGAAAAATTAAAATATAGAAGTGATACTTGAATAATTTGTATATTGAAAGGAAGAAAAATTTATTGCTGTGTTCAAAGTAGTCTGTAAAATTTGTAAAGTTAGTTTATTCAGACTTATAAAGCATTTATTTTGTAATAAAAATTTCATTGTATCACTATTACGCCATACAATCACCCCCGTTGTCTTTATATTGTATTATACAATTCGGCAATTAAATTTCATGTGTAATCTGTTCGTCAATAAACACTGAAAAGACAACTTTGCCTGTAGTGCATTAATTATATTTGTATTATTAAAAAATGAATGAATGTGCTTGCAAGTTTTAGCAATTTTTATTACATAAATTGTGACGCGATACCATTTCAGCGGTTATTATTACTATTCAATTTATTTAGTGTTGGGCACAAATTGTATTTTTGTCAGGGAGAGAAATCCTACTATCAGCACATATTTTAAGACTAGTATTAGCAGCTGTTGGGTATTGTATATAATGCATTACGAAAAGAACAAATTAGTAAAGGTCCTACAATTTATGTCAATTATTTTATATTTTAGAATTATACTGTTTATATTTTAGAATTACTCTGTTTTTGTTCAAAATGTACAATTTTCTGGTTATATATAACCTGTCGTAGCTTTTGAATTTCGTAAGAGTGCAAACAAATATTATTTTTTGTAAAGTAATCATTTTCACACTAGTGCAGAAAAGCTCGTTTTTTATACAGCCGCGAGATGAAGCAGTGTAAAACAAGCTATTAGTTGAATAATTAAAACTATACTTATACGCTATCGAAAAATAAAATGCAATGTAAGAATCGTTCATAAAAGTGTTACATTCTGGACAAAAACTGGAGCAATAACGCCAGGGAAAGCGGCAGTTTTACAGATAGGCAACATATCAACGTCGAGATGTGATTCAACTATTTTCCTTTCCTCTTTGCTTCGGACGATAAGTCAAGCTTCGCCGACTGTGGAAAACAGCGTCGTTAATACGACAGAAAGTGGATTGATGATTGGTATTACTCTTAAAGCGAGTCTTGAAAACTTGAAAATGAACAAAAATATTCTTGAAAATAATCTCGTAAAATGAGCATCGTAACGCAACTGCAAATTTGCGTTTCCATAATTCATTGAGTATCGACTCCTACACATTTGAGATTAAAATTTCTAATACATCGCCTACGATAAAAAAAGATGTACGTTAATAAATAAAACATTGGTGCATTAAAATATTATCATAAAATATTTTGAAACGAAATTATTAAATGCTGAATAAAAAATATTTGTTTATTTCACATTGTTATTCATTCAATGTTAAGAACAATAAAAATGTACTACTTTCTGCAAAAAAATTACAACATTGGCAGCATTAAAACCGTTCATGGCAATAAAAAATTGTATATATATATGTCAATTCACAAATTGCTTATGAAAGTGTCTGCCCAGTTACTTTACAACATCACTTGAAAAAACAAAACAAAAATAATGAGCAAAGGAAATTAAAATTGATTTAAGTGTTTTAATTGCTTGCCTTTTTCAATCATTTCAGAAGTACGTTCAAGGCCTACATTCCATTGTGCCACAGTTTACTTTTCATAGATTGTGTGGGGACAAATAGCCTACGAGAATACACGATCGTACATACCAATCCATTATATAAATAAAAAAATTGCAAATGATATAATGCTGTATTATTAATTTCAAAGGAGATTAATTTTGAAGAACTGTAAAGAACGATGCATTTAGATAATAGTTGGAAATAGTATATTACAATAAAAATAATAATAATACAAAATAATCTAAATGATAGAATCTAAACAATAATTATCTAAATACGCAAATTTAGACATATGTTGTTTAATTTACAATCAGACCAAATTTTGTTACCTTTTTTTAATTTTTTTAATAATTTTGCTGAATTGATTTAATTTTGTTCTGAAGAAAAAAGCAAACAAGAATTACAATCAAATAAATGTTTTATTGTGAGACATTTTGGTGGTGATTGAGACACTTCTGATGTCTCAAGCATGACAAATGTCTTAAAATGAGACACTTGCGTTTGTAATGTAATATTGTAACATTGCACTCAAAATTTGAAGAACTGCGTGATTTTTTGAATACAATTTCTTTTACACCGCCAATTCCGTAAATGTTACAATAACGTTGTAATTTAATAAATTTGTTTGCGTAGGTCGTATTATATAAAAAAATCTACACGAAATTTTAATTTTTGGTAATATAATATTTATTCAATTATAAATGTGTTTTATATACATAAATTTGTTCGCAATTACGGGTTATGCGGAAATTGCTTTTGTTGATGTATTGCAGAGGTATTGAATTAAAATATATGTATTTTAACTTAAAAAATACTTAATTTGTACTCTTTATAGATAAATTTACGATTGCTACTTTGCGCCATAGAGATCGGCACTGAAGTTGTGCAGTGTCACTATAATTCCTAACAAATGTAAAATTTTCTCATAACAAAGAAAGAAATAATTATTTATGGCTTTTTCTTTGTTTCAAAATAAATATCAATTTTCAAATTTATGAAAATTATCAGGAATCACAATTTAAATAATTTTATTAATGCACTTAGTAATTTATCATTTTAACTAAATGCTTCTTTTGTTTTGTTTTACAAGATATATTATAAACTTGATAGCGTTTTTGTGGGCAAAAGTATACGAAGAAAAAGAAGTGCTATTAAAATTATATTGAAGGACATAAAAATTACCGAACTACTAAATCACAGATGAATGAAATTATCAACTACAAACAAGTTATTGAACTTTTTAATGAACATATATAATTCTTTTTGTAAAATGTAAAGAACAATGACAAAATTGTTTGTGTTCACAGGGTGTCCAGTGAGGAACCAATCTAAAACTTGAGTTTTTTTTCGTATTCTCCTGGTAAGAAAATTATTTTATTAGGCTCAAAAAGATAAAAACAATTTTAATTGCATTAAGTAATCAAATATTTATTAAAATCAAATTATTTATAGTTCATAGACAGTTGAAATATAAATAACAATTAAGCTAAGTTGGTGTTGTCTCGAAATTCAAGTGTTTATAATTATTTGATGAAATATTAAAAAATTGTTTAATTTATACCAATGTTTCATATAAGGCCACATTCGTTTTTATTAATGAAGAAATCTGTTTGAAATGACCAAAGTCTTGTGTGATCTTCCTGATTACTTGACATTAATAGCTAAAAACTTTATCAATTATAAGTCATTATGATGAAACTCATAAAACAATTTGATAAAAATTTTACTTCTGTTATATTCAGATTGTAAATTTGTCTTAGATATTTTCCGTTTTTCAGAAAGGATAACAAATCGTAATTAATTTTCTGCTTTCAAGGAATTCAAGGATGCTAGACATAGTGTGAACATTTTGATCGATTTAGTAATTGCATTTGTAAGTTATGTTTTATTAAAAGATGTTTCTAATGCAAAGCTAAAATTTTCGTTTTTCAACTTAAAATTTTTTTAAATCAACTTGCTACAGAAAAAAGTTTACTGTCAATAATATGAAACAATGCAGCAGTGGGATGAACATATATATGTATTATTCATTGACAATTGAATATTGCAATTTTTATTCAATACATGTTATTAAATTAAGATTCCTTTCCTATTAAAATTTTTTTCAAGGGCTAACTGTTGGACGATTTCCCCTGAAGATTTATTAAATTATAAATATTAAATTTAACACATCAATATTAAATTAATGTGTCGATATTAAATTTTCTATACCTTTAAATTAACAATATACATATATATATACATATATATACAATAATATAATATATACAATGATTTTACCTAGTTCATTAAAGAATTGAATTTATAACAATAGACTAAAATACTACAGCCGATCATGCTGCCCTCAGTGAAAAAATTTTGTTTATGCTATATTATTGACTAATGTAAAAAATTAGATAACTGATCAGTGTACTTAAATTAAAAATTAAGCTATTCAATTTTATTTTGCGTTCAGTGAACGCAAATTAATTCTTCCTTTTCTACTTTTGCCCAGTATAAATTCCGCTCTTATCAGAAGTCATCGTTTTTTAAAATCTACATTTTCGAATTATAATTATAATACTCGTACGAAATGTGATTCAGTTATATAAAGCAACGTTTTCTATAAAAATAATAGAAAATCTTTTTTTAAAATAATTTATTTTGTGACTTTCACTAACCATGATTTCATTCACACAATTCTACAAATAAAAACTATTTTAACCATGTTAAAAAAGATGCTTTACAAAATATCTATACAAGCGTCTACTCTAGTGGAAACGATTTTAAGAAAATGAATGCGAATTATTGAAAAGGCCTAAAAAAGTACACAAAATTTAATTTCACAATATTTTTAAACTGTTAAGCATTTTTTAAAATAATGTCCACTAGGGTAATTTGTTTAAGTAGATCATTCATTCAATAGCTATACGGAGAAAATATTTGAATAAAAATGACTACACTCGGATTGCGGATATGCAAAATTTAACATTTTTACCTCTAAAAACATGGGCAATGTGTGAAATAAAATCAAGTATGAAATCAAATAAAAATAATTCTTATTTCAAAGTTTCTAACACATTTTGGTCCTTAATTGTTTTTTGGTGTCTTTTCTAGCGTCTTACTTTATCCAAAAAAGATCGATCTTTTCCATAATGACAATATCATTACTTTCATACAAAATGAAATGACTTGTTTTCAATTTTGAAAAGTACTTTTACGCTACTCTGTCAAAATTATCAATTTTTATTAACATTTCTCCGTGCGTAACTGCAAGTTATCCTTAATGGTTAGATTATTATTAATGACAACGTGGTGGTCATGAAATTTTTGTTCAATGAATTTAATCTTCCTTGTGTATAACAAGAAAAATCTAATAAAAACAAATAAAATAAATAAAGTAAAGCAATAGCTGGTAGCGAATATTTATAATTGTAATTACAAAGTTGAATAAAGTTGTGTTTAACGTTTACATTCATCGTTATTTACATAACAATTGTTCATACAAATTCATGAAATTCGATTAATAAAACTTTGTTAATAAATTTCAATCGTAATAATATGTTGAATGCAATTAATATTTAACTTTGGCCTTAACTTCCTCAGCAATGCCGCCCCATCTAAGTCTGTAAACCCGAGATCGCCACTGGATAACTGGATTCAGTATAGCCTGGGCAAATAAGTACGGCCGCGTAGTTTCGCTCATTAGCCAACCACAGACAAACTCTAACTTGTTGAATGGCAACGGTCCATTTTGCACTATCCTAAGGAGCGTCCAATCTAGCATGAACCAAGAGAGCACATGAACGAGAAAAAAAACAAGCGAATCGACGTCGAAAAAAATAGCTGCAGCCCAAGAGGCGCAAGCACCATTAACAAGGCATTCGCTCAACGGCTCCAGAATGATAGTTAAAGGAAGCATTGCGACTCGAAGTTTGGCCCAGCGTTTAAGTCGCGCTTGAAACGATCGGACTTTGCAGTGGCCACTGTTTTGAAGTGCTGGTTGTGAACAAACGGTGATCCGCCACCCTCGGTCGGTAAGCGATTTTGCGTAAAAAAAGTCTTCGGCCAGATAGACGCCGAAAGTTTTGAGACCACCGACTTCGTCGAGAGGTGCCTTTCGCAGAAGCGCAGACATACCCGTGTGACAGTTTATGCGTAAGAAATCTGCTGCAAGGTATATTCGGGACTGAACCGTTCCGAAAAATATTTTTTCGTAGGCTGCGGCAAAGCCTTCACGATCACATGAAAATGGCATCTGGTGAACAAGTGCTACATCGTCAGTCATGTGGCTGACCATTTCCAACAAAGTGTCCTCTTTCATGCGAATTCCACTATCGCTGATTAAAATTAAATCATACTTAGATGCTTCATAAGCTGGCTGCATGTTATTAATTTTCGGATTGACTCCAACCACCTGACCACCCACAAATAATCTTGAATCAATTTCCGGATATTTCTCCATAAGTTTATGTACGAGCATTAATACTGGATCAGTTTCATCCTCAACGCAGAATAGAAGCTCGTATGTTGGATAGCGCAACAGGAAGAACGTTTCCAAGTTGTTGAACAAGTTTGGATCCATGCCCATCAATGGTTTCAATATGCTTACTCCGGGCAAAGGTGTTTCCAAACTTGGCAGATTTACCGATTTTCGATGCAACTTCCACCTGCAAGAAAAAAATTACATTTTAATTTCATTGAAAAATTTTCACAAATAAGCCTGAAT
>JABFOV010001510.1:0-24876 GCA_022817685.1 Aradophagus sp. ZL-2020
CACTTGTTCTGCCAAATCTAACAGTCGATCGCCTCGCGGTACACTGACACGTTCGTGCTTCAGTCGACCAACACGGAACTCGTGACTGTCGTCACGTCTTGGACTTAAACCTGGTGCACGTTGCCTTTCAAGGATGGCATCGCGTTGAGTCTGCAGCCAAACGATAGATCGCGATGCACCGAATGCTGTACAGCTGAAATATAAACGTCGCGTTTCGAAGGGTAATAAGAATGGACAACTGCGAGCGAGTTCTTCGCACCAGGTTGGCAACGCACCAGCGGCCAATGCTAATGGGTCTTGAATTTGTTGCACCTAAAAGAAAACAATAGTTGGAAAATGTGTTACATTAACTTATTTTTTATTTTATAACACCAATAAAATTTGTTTATGAATTCTCAGCTGTAAGATAATAATTTTTAACGGTTCATGAATTTTGTCTTCAGGATAGCGAGTTTGATAATCAAATAAAAGAATAAAAGTAGAAGCAAATATCTATATTGCTTTTATTTTATGTGTGTTTACAGCGAGCGTCCGCAACGTACTGTCTGCCGAAATCGCATTTCGGCAGGTCAAGACTCAATCCCCACTTTTACAAATACAATTAGCGCGTCTGAATTCAGTTACATTAACCTTCGTTTTTCTTTCAAAATATTTTCGTTTTATCCTACACAGCGTTATATCATTAATGATTTGAACAAAATAAAATTGTGAATAAATTAAAAGAAACTTTAGAGACAATTTTAATATATTATATGAAACATTAAAATCAGGAATATAAAAGTAATCGGAAAGTAACTTAAGTTTATCATTTGGATAATTAGGCGGAATGTAAGCTTCAATAATAGCATATTTTCTTGACAGAACAATTTTAATACCAACAATATCAACAAATTAAATTAAAATTTAAAAAATGCATACCACTTTGTTTGTAATCTTTTTCGATGTAAAATCATCAGGATGTATCAGAGTTTCGTTTTCAAATGGTGTATCGATTATAATCTTTTTATCATCCTTTGTAGTACTTATGACATAAATGTGTCGCAACAATTGAAGTACATCTTCGACCGTGCAAGCATTCGAATTTTGCACATGATTTCGCGAATAAAGCGTCACGACTGGAGTTGCGCGTCCAGATGATTCATCGTCCTTACTTTCTTTATAAATTATCCTAAAATAACGAAACTTGAAATGTAACGTAATGTTTACTGAATAGTTATTACAAGTCAATTAAGCTAGTTGAAAGATTATACTAACGTATAAGTTGGTTCCCAAATCCGTCTAAGCTTTTCTTGTCTACTACCTAATTCAGTTAACTGCATCAGCTCTTGTACGGATTGGAAAATACTAGCTTGTAAATCCACAAGAGGCAATTCAACGTCTGGGATACCCGGTAAACTTGGTCCTTTTAACGAAAGAGAAAGTTTTGGTGTTGGTGTAGTGCCTACTCGAACACTAGATTGCATTTCACTTCCAGGTGGAGGAACTTCCAGATCCGTTATCTAAATTTTTAATAATTGTTTGATAATAATATATAATTCTAACATTTTTTTTCTGTAAGCCATGAATTATATAAACTACAATATACTAACTATGATATGAACATTATTATTAAATAATTTGTTTAATTTATTAAAATTTTAATTGTATTTATTTATATTCAAGTACCAGAATTTTTTATACTAACGTTTCAAAAAATATAAAGTTTACATTACAGTTAATAATAAAATTCAAATTATTATTATATAAAAGAATGGGTCAGACATAATTTATTTTTTAGAACTCAAACTTTTTATCATACTTGATTAATATTTGTTCTTCCTGGACGAGGATCAAAAGCTGGAATAAGGGCCGAAAATTGTCGCTTCAATACAAACTCGTCGTCCCAAGCTCGCCTCCTTGTATTTTGGGGAGCTTCTTCTTCCATAAAAGCTGCCAGTAAATTACGACTAACCATAACTTCTTCGAATTCACCTTCACCACCATCAGCCTCTTCTTCATTTTCTTCATCGTCCTCCTAAAAATTACATATCAAAATGAAATCTTTGTAATTTATTACAAGTTGCATAAAATAAGCCACAAATAGTACAATCAATCACCTCTTGGTCATTAACGTCATTATCATCAACTTCCTCGGTTAGAACGCCATCTTCATCATCCTCTAATTCATTCAGTAGTGTCGGTACACCGGCCGATCTTCCGCCGCTTACGCTTGAACTTGCAACTCCACCGCAAGATTCCAGAAAGTCTTCAAGACTGACCTGTAGCCACAACTTCTCATTGCATTAGAAGATATTCGTTTCGTTAGAGGGAACGCTTTTATATTTACATGTAATGGTTATAATGAATTATTGAATGAATAAAAAATTGTAATTATTAAAATTCGCAATTTAAATGGCTTAAATTTAATTAGTATGACATCATAATTTTTGTAATTACAACTTACATTATCAACATATTTTTTTGTTAAAAGAAAAAGAGAATTGATAAAATGACAACGACAAAAGAATAAAGGCAAAATTGAACAATAAATTAATGGCTACTTTAAGATATTAAGATCTCAAATATTCTTAAAATAATTTTTGCGTAAGATCGCTAATTAACCAGGATTTTTTTGCACTGAAAAATATTAAATTTTATACAAAATGATAGTAAATGCTGATATGATGTCACAGCTGCGATATCACACGCGTATCATGATAAATGATAATAGATAATCACCTGTGATGCGCGTGTAATTCACCTGTGATTCCTTCCATTTTCTAGGTAATGCATGATTTTCGATGACAAATATTGTATTTAAAACCCTCACCTGTTCGCTATCACTACTCGTACTGGTAAGGGACATTGTTAGAGCTTGTCCCAAGCCTGGTCCAGTTGTGGTGGTGACACCACTCCCAGCAACCTGACCACTACTCGTCAGACTGGGGTAACTTTGAGCAGTGCTGAGCAAGCCACCAGGGAAATTGGAACTCAGTGCTAATCTAACAAGACTCGACACTGAATTGGGTCCGCGTGAATTTGAGCCCGGATTTGTATTAGGCGCAATATGTTGACTTACTGTAGATCCTATGAAACATTCAATGTTATTGATATTTTATTTTTTTGTTGTCAGAGTTGATCATTTGTTGGACAAGAAAAAAAGAAACAAAAAAAGAAATACTAAAAAAAGAAAAGAAAAGGTATCCTATATTTTAAGCTAATCGCTTATTTTAATCATAGTTCAACAACAAGCACACCTAACGTTCTTCTTCTAGCCATTGCTGTAAATGTATCAAGAAGTCCGCTAGTGGGCGTTGGTTCCAAAGTATTGTTGGTGTCAGTACAAGCTAGATTTGGAACGGAAACGGACATGGGATTAGTGACAACAACGGGACAACCGCCAGCAGTGTTTTGCGATGACGAACTGGCTTCTTTGTCGCGAGTGCATTCTTTCGTACCTATCGCAGAAAAACATTGGTTTACTTCATACGCACACTGACGAAAAAATGCACAAAACGTTTTTCATCGAATTTTACATAAACATTTGAAATAAATTCATCACTGTTAAAGTTTAAACAAACAAATCATATACATTAATGTATTATTAAAAACGATTTCAAACAGATGGTCGGAGAGTTTAAGTTTGTTAGATTTTAAATTAAACAAAGTTTCATTAGTTCAAGGAAGATAATTGGGTGAAGGGACCAACGTATTAATTAAATGGCAGAAACAATTTCAACAATTGAATGAACAAAATAATCTTGACATTGAAAATAACACTTAATAAGCATACACTACTTCAAAAGTTGGTAAAATTTGATGCAAAGTTTTTTATATACTTTTTTCTGTCAATGTGGTATAATTAGTTATATTTTTATTAAATACAAATGTGAGTATTATGAAATTACAAAAAGAACTGAATCGTAAACAATAACAGTTGATAATCATTAAATGACCATGAAACACAACACAATATTGGTAAAGAAAATGAATCATACGCACTGTCAGTTGTATTTGTGTGATGTCTGGTTCCAGATCGTATCCTCATAGGATTATCTTCACCCTCAGAAGAAACACTAATTCTGACTGGCATTAAACTAAGAAGATCACCGCTTAAGAAACTATTTGTGTTGTTGCGTAATCTATCAGCTCCTTCTCGTACGCGGTCTAGTACTTCCGTTGCTTCCAAACACAACAATCCACTTGCAGGCTAAAGCAAAGACAAAAGTTACATTATTTTATTCTTTTGAATGTTGCTAGTTGCTAGACGTCTGTTGATGTTAAAAATATATAAAAATAATCTAAAAGCTGACTGTTACCTTATTTGCTCTACCAGTACTAAATAATGGTTTAGAATTCGTTGATGTCCGATTACTATTGCTATTTGTGGTGCACTCTGTATTCAGTGCAAGGGTTTCAACAATTGTGGCCAAATCACTAGTAACTGTAGCTTCAGGTCGTGGGTGTAAAACAACTGATAATTCCCCAGTAGAATTAGCGCCTCCTTCATTGGTTACCGCAACTACAGCTTCTGCTCGAGCTACTGATAGAACACTTTCTGCTATCGACTCTGCCGCATGCTGCAATACAATTATTGTTAAAATGCACATGCGATGAATTTGTTACAGTTATGTTATGCGCAAACGCGTAGATATTCATAGTGAGTACTGAAGTACAAAAATTGATTACAAATATAAATAAGAAAAGTTTTTACTTTAGCTGCCAAATTGTCTGCACTAGCTGCTTGATCAGTCGAAGCAACAGAACCACGAACTCCCGTGTCAGTACAGTCTGGTAAACTAGGTGTACTACTAGATTTTCTTCCTGTCAATACGCCTGTGCCTTTGGTCTTCATAGAATTATCCGAGTCCAAGCTTGTGCCAACCAAACGTAAATCATATTTTCCTTCAGCACCCATACGGTATGAATTCGAACCACCATGATCCCAAGTCACATCGATCCAGCCGTTATGTAATTCACCTGTTACAGTTCCTTCACCTATTAACATTTAGAGGAAAGGCATTAGCACTTTAATAACAACACATTGACTTTTTTTTTAATCTTTTTGATTACATTTAACTATCAATCATGTTTATCATATCATACTGCTATCATACTATATCATATTATTATTAATGAAATTATCTTAAAAATAAAAATAGTTTGAAAAATGTTGATGTTTAGATTGAATGTACAACCTGGAGGTACTCCATCCTGTTCACGCCATTTCCAATCAAGACCCCTGGCTACTCGTGCACCCGCAACCAATAATTTCAGAACTTGTGTCTTAATCAGTCTTCTTTGTTTGCGTACGCCAGCTTCTGCTTCTCGGGCAGCACGACCCAAATCTTCACACACACCTGTGACTTCGCCATAGACTTCAAATCCAGATACTGATAAGTAATGAGTCTGGCCCGAAGCGTTTTTGCCCCCTTGTTGCAAACGCAAATGCCTCCAGCCTTGAGATTCATCACTCGGCGGAACTAATGTCCATGTCGCTGTACTGCCTGGTTCATTTAAGGAACAATCGTCAACGTGTGTGTACAGAGTTATCCAGTTAATACCATCCTTTGAAACCTATAAAATGGTAGGGTATTAATATTGTTGTTACTCCATACTTACATTGTAAGTTTATAACATATTAATTAATTATTTATTAATTAAAAGTTTTACTCACTTGGAACATCCAATTTCTCAATGCACTCCTCCCATAACCCCTAGCGTGTCTAAGAGTATAGGCAGTAGGAATAAGCCATAATCCTAAATCTATGGAAAACCAAGCTCTTTTGTCATCATTAGTGTGACAATTAAGGGCGGATGGATCTCGACTGAGAATATCTTCCAGGCGGCCATAGGGTAAATTTCGACCATCGCTGGATGTCACAACAACTAAACCATATTGTCCAGGATTTACCCATTCTGCACAAGTCCTAAAAAGAAAGAAATTACAATTATACAGGTGTTTTGCTTTTGAAAGTTTCTTGTTTTTAAATTTTTGTCTCAATTCTTAATTGTATAAATTAATATAAAACTAACTTTGAATTTGTACCGATCCAGTATAATATGCCATTTTCATCAAAATCATGTTGATACTTAAAATTTAATCTATTCCCTTCTTTGAGTTTTTTGACAAACGTAAATGACGATCTATCATGATCGTGCCATTGTTTGGCTACCATTTTTAATAAATGATTTTCTAATTGCTGAATAGTGCTCAGCGGTTCCATTTTTAAACTGCGACCTGTTCTGTCAATTAACGAACTATCACCTGGTGCTTTTTCCAATCGAAACCTTAATCTCCGCGTGAGAATCTGCAATTTAAAATATAAAAATAAATTTGCAATTATTGAATCAACCAACTTACCAACATTACGAAAACTATAAATTTCATTTCATATTTGCAAATCATTAACAAGCTTTAGATATATTTATTTTTAAATTACAGACCTGTAAACCATAACTAGAACCAGGCATATCGTACAGATAAACTGGCAACTTTTCTATCGATTCCAATACAGATATCAATTTATGTACAAGAATCTTAGCAGAGTTAGGTTCCTCGACTACTCCGGAGCTTTGGAAGCAACTTTTAAACAATGCCACCCTTTGGAGCCTGAGTTTGTTGGCTCTCAGAGAAGGTGGTTGAGATCCGGACGGAGCTGCCAGCAATGAAAGCAACGCCTGCACGAGGCCGCTCGAGTGTAGTTCATACGCGGACACGCGTCCCTCTTCGTGCAAAAGGATTTTAAGCTCTTCCAAGGCTCCTTGAAGTACATTGCGCCATTCCTTATTGCCCGATTGTTGCTTATGACAGGCCTTGTCAATTAGGTTAACGATTCCACTGAGTTGGGCGACAACGCCACGTGGCTGCGACTGCGCTGCCTTAAAGTAACGCTCATAAATCTCTTGTGCTTGGATTTTGACTTTTTGTTTGATAGCTTCAATTTTTGATCGTAAACGTTTGCCGCGTTTTCCGACCCAACCAGCGGCGAATTCCGGACCTATAAAAATTGACGTTGCTTATTAATAAATTCTTTTTCTGTTTTTCTGTTATCACATTCAGTTACCTAAACTGGTTTCAGCTGTGAATGAATGTTTAGTACCACGATTAGACTCAAATATGAATCCTGGTAAATCTTCCCTGAGAATTGTGGCCTGCTGTTGGCCATCGCTATTATGTATACAAAGCTCGCTTTCTTTTCTACTGGACAAAGCCCAATTGCCAACGACGAGTCGCGTGGAACCAGGTCTTGACAAAATTGGTTGGCTCGGTGTGTTGGCTTTCACCTGACTGCGTGCCCTCTGCAGCTTTTCCAAGAACTCTCCTCGATTTTCTGTAACAATACATGAATCTAGAGTTATTGCTTCATCATATTAACAGTCAAATGAAGAAAACTCAAACATATTTCTTATTAAATTTGCTTTTATTTTCTCTTACCTTCTCTTTCTGAGGTTATTTAGAGAATTAATCAGATTGGTTAATTACAAGAAAGAGAATGGTTGATGTGAAAACGTTAAATTAAATTGGGATGAAGAGAGGATAATGTGAATGGAGAAAGAAAAGTTGAATTGAAAAGGTTCCCAATCCAAGAGCATGTGTTTCCATATATATTGAAAGAGATTGTGACGACCGTTGACGTATACTCTTTAAGAGTGCGATTAAAAAAATTCGTTTCGTTAGAACAGTTACAGTGAAGTACAATAATTCATACCAACCTTCTGTGGAAAGCGACTCTGTGTTTCTCCCTTTTCCTGCAGGCAGTTAGTAAAACGAGTTATTTTCTAATCTATTTGCCTACAATTGTTGTTAATCACAATGCAAGAATAAGAATGTTGATAAATCTTTTTTTTTTTACTTAAGATAAAATATATAAATCTTGTCTATAAATTATAATGCGGTTACAAAATAAATATTAATTTATTTATTTTGATAGTCTATTGTAAACAGTAAACACCTTATATTTTGTGATTTATAATTATTAATTGTAGAATCTTTTATTGGTCAACATATATTATTGATTGTATTTATTATAATATTGCATTTCAATTTCAACAAAATTATTTAATTATTATTACCGCATTCGTAAAGCAACAAAAGAACTCTTTAATAGCAAATTTGAATGTAACCATTTTCAGCCATTAAATTATTTTACAAAATTTATATTTAATAACGAAAGTCGCTTCACTACAGAAAATTAAAATTATAAAAATTAGCGAAACTGTATTAAAATTAAAAATGTTAAACTTACTTTTAAGTAAAATAAATTACATGTGAGCTACGATTTACTAAGTTGATTTAAAAGTAACCAAATTATTGTACAGTACGATCGTCACTTTGAAGATAATTTATATACAATATACTTAATTGCATTTCCCTAGAGTGACATTGATAGTTTTAAAAGGTATGGCTATAGTAGTATATGAATATAATTTATGTACAATAAATTACGTACAATGGTATGTAAATATAATTAAGTACATCACATTTTCGGTGATCATCGTTTGGGCCAAAAAACCTTTATTTTTATATCATTTGAGCCAATTTGAAAGTATCATTTGAGCCAAAACGACATATCATTTGCGCCACTAAAAATATATCATTTGAGCCAAATATTCTAAGAGTCAAAATCTATGGCAAAATTGAATTTAGTCTCCACTTATTGAATTCAATTAAATGAATTTATATTACATTAATTAGGAAGCAACTGTTTTGATTAGAAATTGTTTGTTCACTAAAACGCGTTTGCGTTCAGTTTCGATTGCAAAGTCTGTTCACACATTTTTCATTTGAAATGTTTTTCCCATCGTAAAAAATTTTGGTAAATAAAAAGTAATAAAATAATATAAGATTTTTGTTCAGCAAATTTAGTTAATTTTAATATAGTATTTTGTTATAGTATTTAATACTGTACTTTTTGTTTTCGTTTTTCTACTGTACTTATTAATATTATATTTTTTTGTGACGCAAATGATAATAATTAGGTGGCTCAAACAATAAGTTTATTGGCTCTAATGATACATAAAAATCTGGCCATTACATTACATTACATTACATTACATTACATTACATTACATTACATTACAAAAACCAGTCATTGGCTCAAATGATGTACAGCCCACATTTTGTTTCAATATTTACTAGATTAAAATTTATCTCTAGGTATAATGCAATTAAGTGATGTTAAAGTTAATAAGAAAAGAACAAGATAATAGAAATAGTAATAATATTTCATTAAACAATGTTCAGAAATAAGATTATATTTGTTAAATAATGTTGGGAGGTTTGTTAAAGTAATGTGATGTTTTAACAGATAAACTTTACGTATTTATGTTCAGCATGACATGAAGATTTGGGTAGAAATGTTTTATGGAAATGATATGTGTATAGAAAATCATAAAAAAAGTTCAGAGATTGTTACAAAGTAAATTGAGTGTCAATATAGAAGACCACAAAATAATTTCTTCTGTTTTTCTTCTGTTTTAAATAACAAGATATAACGAGTTTCATTATTTTGTAATTATATAAAAAGAAAAAAATTAAAAATAAAAGAAAAGGTATCAAAATAGTTTTTGATTTGATGATTTTTTATTTCAAAAAATAATATTGAAGTCACTTGAAATACTTTTCTATTTTTAATCGCTTTAAGAAAGGAAAACAACGTTTGTATCAATAGATTTTGACTTAGGACAAATTTAATTGTGACAAGAATTCACGAAAATAAATCACCTGTAGTGTCAGTTCCTCCTTCTGGACTTCCACTGGAGTACATGGTCGCCAATTTCCCATCGAGAATAAATCGAAACCATCCATTGCTACCGTTTGAGAGTTCTAAGGCAGCTGCATCGGACCAGACATAAAGACAATCGCGTCCTCTGCAAATGCACCAATCTCGCCAATGGTATGCTCGTCCAATCAGCAGTTCGCGAGCATCTTCGACACGGAATTCTTCACTAGTTTGATTTTGTTCGACTTCTGATTCGGGTGTTGTTTCTTGTGGTCCTGCTAGTGCTGCTACTTTTGAGAAAACTCCAAGGCGTGCGAAGTGCTCAAGGAATTCATCTTTACCTTTGATCATCAAGTCTTGAATCATTTGTAGTACTACCAAATGACCGTCTTCGTCCTCCTGTTGATGAAAATAGCAAAAAAAGACATTAATAAATGTATATAACTTAGATATCTTAATAAAAATAATACAAATTTTTAGTTTTGCTTTTGGTATGCCTTGCAAATGTAAATGTAGTCCAATTTTTATGAAGACTAATTAATTCAAGTAGTGAAAATTTGTATATATTCGGCAACGTAAAAGTATTACACGTTTTAGTATAATATAGTTTTACAAAATTTTAGTATATCAATTGAAGAAAACTTCATATTCTAAAGATATCAGAGTAGCATTTGACAAAGTCGAATGAGAAATTAATAATTAATAATTATTTGGTGAATCGATATTTTGCTTCTTTTTTGCAATTAAAACAAAATTTTAAACTCTTTACAGTCTTTGTAGCATGCTTTTTATATCACGTACACAAGTGCAAATGTACGTAATTAAATTTAAGGTGAAACGTGTCAATGAGAATGTCGTTAAGATGTCGAGACACTGAGACGCAATGATACAAAATTAGGGCGATTATGATCTTAAACAAAAATTTGTGTTAAGGTATACTCGTCAGTTGCAACAGATCACAATAAAGCATACATCGGACGTTACCGTCTTAGAAATAATGTAGTACTGGGAAGACTCGCGTAATGCAACACGAGGAATTTTCGGGCCTATGAAATTCGGATCGGGGGGTGGGGGTGGCGGCGCAGACGACACCTTTATATCATACTCCTGCGAACATTCTCATTGTCAATTACAGTCGAACAATTATGCGAATTCTCAATTATTTCAACACGATTGTTGCAACATACTCGAGTCTGAATTCAGAAAATTTGTTATAAGACAATTTTTATCATGTTCAGATAAACCTCAAAAAAGTTTCAACAGTTTTTAGAACATGTAAAACCTTGATAAAACTTTTTTGCTACACACACTTAAGATCAAATTCAATTCTCATTTGAAAAAAAAACATCATTTTGGCATACAATGATTTTTCAACTTTTGAATACAAATTGATAAATAAATTTATCGATTTCAAATTTACTATAGATTGTACAAGTGTTTCTTTTCTAGCTCTCACCTCGTTATCCAAAACATTGGCGATGACTTCTACAAGTACAGCACCACATCCTCCCGTATTGTCAGTGCGGCAAGTTTCGACCAGCAAGTCTGATTGAATGTAATGTACCATTTTTCTAATCAAGCTTAAACTCGCTTTTCGTACACTTGGTAACATTGTTGATTGAAAAGTTGCACAGAATACCGGCAATAGTCTTCTTAAATAGATAGGCGCCATTTCGGGGTCACCTTTTGGCTCAGCGAATTCCTCCATTTCAGTTTCAGGCTTTCGACTCTCTTGACTTGTTGGCAAAATCCATTCGCCCGGTGATTGCAAGATGGCAGCTACTTCACGGTGGCCTTCATCTATACGCTCGCGAGCCTTATCTAATGGTGTTTTCCCATCCTCGTCTCTCAAATCAGGATTAGCCCCGTGTCGTAATAATACTTTAGCTATTGCTGGGCGACCAAAACAAGCGGCATAGTGCAAACTAGAAGATCGCTGACCTGCAAAATCAAATGAATGATAGATTTTACAATGACAAAAAATGAAGTAATAAAATTTTTTTAAAGATTCTTCGAAATACTAGTGAGTGAAATGCTATTTAAACATTGATATTTAATCGGTGTATTGCCCATTGATAAAATATAATGACTGTTTAACAGGATTTGAGAGAAAATTTCTAGTACCAACCTTTATTAACGTCAGCTCCTCTGTCGCAAAGAAACTCAACCATTTCTTGAGTGCCAAAAGCTGAGGCCCAGTTGAGCAAAGTTTGTCCGACATCGTCCATGAAGTTGACCTCTATGCCACCTGAATCAATGGCCTCGATGAGTGCATCAGTGTCTTTCGAGCGAATGCAGTCGATTAACTGACGGTGGGACTTTTCACCAGCGCTATCCAGACGGCGCAGTCGCGGAAGCATCGAGCCCGAGGCGCTACTGCCGTTGCCACGGCCCAGTGCTGATCTGCCTTCAAATAAAAGCACCAGCAGCAGATCAACCAGGCGCATTGTGTCAAGTGCGCATCGTTCGTCGCCTTTTAGCGCCTTTTCTATCGCATCAGGAAGCTCGGATCGCAGAAGATCATGCGTAATGGTAGTAGAGCCACGGCACAGTGTAGACAAAAGGCTTATTATTGTCGACACCGAGGCACAAGACTTTGGCTCAGGTGTTGGAATGGTGACGGTTGCAGCGCTTGATGGTGGTGGGGTTTTTGGGTTTCCAGTTGTTGCGGCCGTAGACGCTGCTGGGCCGGCAGCATTTGAAAGCCTTGAAATTGAAATAAATTTTATTAAAAGGGTTCACAAATCAAAAAGTTTAATGAAAATTAAATCTTTTTCTCTTGTAATTGAGTATCTTTACAAAAGCTTAAATAAAGCTGAGCTAATTTTTTAAGTAAAATATCAGTAATATATGATAATAATCATTAACTATTGAATAATTGTTGTACTACTGTACAATAAAAAATGTATACTAAAAACTATGATAATTATTACTGAAAAAAATATGTGTAACTCAGCTCTAATATATTTAAATCGAGTAAAATTTGATTTGAATATATTAAATTATATATAAAAGATATATTATATATTTTTTTTTCTTTTTTTTACATACAGTGTTTTGTAATTTAATACTTTAAGACTAACAATTCAGAACGGTAATTCAATGACTAAGTACATCATTTTGATTCAATGGCAACTTTAAATTTACAAGTAATTAAAAGTTAATTATAAGCTCAATTGATCCGTTACAAAACGCAGCTGTCGTACCTGTACAACAACTCAGAAACTAAACCGTTACAAGCTAGCGGAGCAGGATCGACTCCGCGTCGGGAGAATCTGTCAGCCAGCGAGGCGAAACATCGTAAAGCGCCGTCAGCGACGTGGGCGTCTTCGTGGCGCAGTAAAGTTGACAACGCTTCTATACAATCGGGCAAAGCCTTTTCTTGCGGCTCGACTTTGCCGCACAAACGTGACACAACTGCCATAGCCGAATGCAAAGTGTCGCGATGTACGTTGGCACCGTTTTCTCGTATAAAGCCCAGGGCGCAGGGAAGACCTCCGGCATCAAATACTGCTCCTGCCTCTCGTGCGCATACGAGTTCCAAGACCTAAAAATAAAATGCAATTGTTTGTTTTATATTAAGAATACATTTTTAAAATTTATTGAACAAGAGGGATAGTGAACGTAAAGTAAATATAAGAGCATTTGAAGTCACTGACTTAAGTGTACATATGTATTTTTTATCAACCAATTCTAATTTGTAAAAAAAATGCAAAATAAAAATTTGTTTTAATTTTTTACTTTAATTTTCAAGAAATTTCAAATATATAAAATAATTATATATAATTTCTTTAAAAAAAAAAAAAAAAAATTAAAAATCCATTGTAATAATCATAATGGCAAGAAAAACTAGGTTCATAATATTCAAATTTATAGGATTCATATTATATCAAAGCATTAATGATATTTGTCAGTAATTTATACAACTAGATTATTAACAGATAAAATAAAATTTTACAAAGAATTCTTGTATTAGGTATAAAATTCTTTTTATTCTTCAAACAATTAAATTAACTTAATTTGAGTAGCAACTCTTATCACAAGGCAAATTTTATATTAATGACTGTTAATCTGTCTGAACAGTAATTATACCTTGATACACTGTTCAGCCAAGTCACGGCTGGTTCTAGAACCAAGAGCTGCGCCAGATAAACGATTGCAGATAGCTTTTACAGCGCCCTCTATTGCAACCACTCGTCGCGTGCATTCTGCCGAAACATCCAGATAGTAGGTGATGGCCCGTGCCGTTACTTCCAGAACACTGTCTGGAGCCAGGTCGTCCAAAAATATACGACACAAGGCTGGTAGGAACGTACGAGGAGGACAACTGAAACGTCATAAATGTGTCAATTATTGAATTAAAACGTTCACAAGTGTACATTTGTTCCAAAGACAGATATGAAACTAACGTAAAAATAAATAATTTAATTAAAGTAAAATATGTATATGAAATTTTTTGAGTAGGAATATCCACACTATTTGAATACTTTGCATATATCTAATGTAAACTCATTTCAAACTTTGAATTATGAAGTTACAAACGTTTCTTAATTTATGAATTTTAATTTAAAAAAAATTTACAAAGTATAATTTTCTTTTTTCTTCTTTTTGCGTCAAAACGACTAAAAAATATAATACAAAATTGAATGTAATGTAAATTAAAAGTGCATTACTTTGTTTCTTTTTATAATAAAGAAAAGAAAATTAAAATTACCTCTCAAAGCATCTGTCAACATTATCTGACATTAACAGCAACATGCAGAGCTGTTCCAAAGCTATTAGCTGCATGTCCCGCTCGTCTCCCTGACCCATGTTTAGCCATTCAAGAAGAGTCTCTGGATCTACCTCCGCCATCTTAATATAGATAAAAGAATATTTACAAACCTATAACTTTATAAAAACAAACTAGAGAAAAATGAGTTTGTCAGAATTGTATTTTAATATTGTGCAATTGTATAATTTACATAATTGAACAGTAGAAAAAAAACAATAGAAGATAATGTTAAATTGATTAATCTTATTTCAACAATTTTAAATGGTTCATTGAAAGATTGTTAATATTAGAAATTGTAATTATTTTGATAATGTCGAAGGAAAAATAAAAACTTACCTTTTATAATTTCTTTAAGTCTGTAAAAAATGGTTGAATCTTCAAAACTTTATCCTGAAAACAAAAATAATTCATCTAAAATTTAATTTCTCCGCGATTGTTTGCATACTGATTTGAGCTAATGGTTTGTAATTGTCTGTTAGTCATTCTTATTGGTCGTTTTTATTTCAATTGAAATAATTTTAAAAAGAAAAAAGAGAACATTGTTTGAAATTTAAATATTTTATAATTCAAACACAAAAGTAAAAAGAAGTTACAAAACAAAACCAAAAAATACAATAATTATTTTTTTTTGATAAATTATAAGAACAAATTTACGTTTACATTTTTTAATTTAATAATTAAGGTTAAATGAAAAAAGTGACTGTTGTATAAAGAGAGGGAAAAAAATAAAACCATTGTTTAAAATGTTATGATTGTTTGAAAAAATATATAATTTCAATTAAAACACTGTCAATACAAGTATTTTTTTTTCTTTTGTGAAGAATACAAGTATTAATCTTTTCTGTTTATATAATGAATAATCAAATGTCACTAAATAATAATAATTATAAATGTACAAATTCTTATAATTCCATTTTAACTCGATAAACATGTATTATATCAAGCACCAGTGTAAATAAAACAATGTTTATGACACGACTTTTAGCTTGTCATCATAAAGACTCATTGTTTCAAATTTATAGAATTTATTGCATCATAATATACACGCCAGACTTTTAGAATATTTTTCAAGTTCAAAATCATATAAAGCGAAAATACAAATCACTGAAATAACTTTTATTCTCTGCTATGAATAAAATAAATATAGACTAACAGAAATCTGAAAATTGTTTCACGAAATCAGACACGTGTACGTAGTGAATACGTAAACACACCAAAATCAATTGAAAAGATCTTTCACTGACATAGTATTCAATGCTTTGGAAAATAAACCAATTAACATAACCACGATATAATCACAATAAGTATAGCTTTCGAGGCACTATTAGTCACTGCTAAAAGTTTCACTTTACCGACGAAAAACCAAAAACATCAAACTGCAAATGAAAAGTCCTTAAAAAAAAAAAAAGATATCCCTATCTTTGGATCACGTGACGCAAACGTGATTCAGTACAAAAGCGCGTATTCTCGTGCCAATTTTGTCGAATTCCAATTGGACAGTAAAACGCAAAAACATAATAAAAAAAAAGTGAAACGAAAAAAGAAAAGAAAAGAAAAAAACTAAATTCAGAACAAAGCAACTAATTTCCCTATAAGCACTAAACTACTCCACCTTGGTCCCAACAAAAGCACTTTAAAATAACGAAGGACACGAGTATTTGTGATTACGTTAAACTTGCCATTATTTTGCAACAACGGACCTCACAAAGGACGCGACACCTGCTCGGATCGACTCTCGAATTCAAACCAAATTAACTCAACTAACAACTCGCTATCTTTATTGTCCATCCTCGTCTAAAACAAGACACAAATACCCGTTGAAAAATGTACTTGATTTTTGTTTAACAGAAAATTTCCGAACGTTGCTCCTGACCGTCACCGTTACCACGAGCGGCTGCATTTTTTGCCGTCCTTTTTCTCCCCTTCCCCCTCCACCGTAACGCGAAAAGGGTGAAACAGCGAGCAGCCGATGGCAGGTCGCGAGCCATCGCCAGATATTTGTTTTTCGTCGAACTTGGCACGGGAAATCGCGGGGGGTGAGACGCGCAAGTGCGCGATACGTACCATGGAACGCGGCGATCCATTCTTGTCGTGAATCAAGTCGCCATCGTTCGCCGCCGTGCGTTCCCCGTGGCCGTTGGCAGGAACGAAAGCGCGAGCTCGAGCGCGACCTGCGTCTCCGCGAACTCGGCTCTGCGCGCTTGTCGCGTCGACCGACTTTTTCACCGAGACCCGTGGCTTCGCGATTATTTCGCCTGCGCTCCTTCCATTCAGCCCGTGACGTTCGCAATCTCTAACAGTTCGGGTCACGAAGTGCGCGCTCGACTCGAGAGGAAACTCGGTGATTTTTCGTATTTACGGCCAGGCGCCTTGCTGCCAGATCGCGGGCAGGCGCTGTTGTCGGCTGTTTGGGGGATTTCCCTCGCGCTGACTCATTAGTTGTGCCTTGTTGAACGATCTCGTTTGAAAACGTTGAAAAGTATTAAATCACTGAAAATTGAATTGAATTCTTGAATTGAATTGAATTGAATTGAAGTCTCATTAAGAATGGATAGTTTTCAATCGTAATTTTGCCCCAGTAATATATTAATTAAAACTTATTAGCATTGATTAGTAGATTAAGCGATAGAATTGAATCGGCAAACACTTTATTAGAAAAAAGATTTATAATTGAATAGGATCAAATAAGTGAATTTACTATTGATCGAATGAAGGATATCACGATTGATTTCTGTTATACAATCAGGACATTTAAACAATGGGAAATGTGCCTATTCAATCTTAATCTTTTTATTTTTCAACTGATATTTTACATGGATAAAGATACAATTCAAAACCATTTATTTAAAATGATAATCCACGGATGTTTTTAATCAGCTATGTTTGAGACTTGCGTAATTAGAAAAAGGAAGAAATGTAATCGTCCTTAGAAATAATAATGAGATTTTGTGACGCGTGGGCTGTCAACTATAAATATGTGAGTGTCAACTGAAAAATTAAAAAATTTCTAGACAGCGCGACTTCAAGGGAGAAAATCGTTCAAAATTGACTTTAACGAAGGGAGGTTTTTAGTAATTTTAATTCAAATTTTACTTAGATGATTCAAGAGGTTTTTAAATGGATTTTGTTCATTTCAGGTCAGTCGTGATCGCGGCGCCATCTGCAAAGATTGTTAATAGAGAACTAGACAAGCGCTGTCAAAAGAGAGAGCATTTTTTGAAATAGTTTGGTAGATTGTTATGTGTAAGTGGCGTGATTTGTTGAATGGAATAAATTGATGGTGAGTTTTGTTTATAAAAATTAGAAGAGTCGATGATAGATCTTGATGATTAGACAGATTGGTAGAGTCATTAGTTGAATGACACGTATTTATTGTAAATTGGAGGTCGGTGGCTGATGTAATGACTATCGTGTTATAGATGTTATAGATTCATTATGTGCTGTTGAATTAATTGTACTAACAGTGGCAGCGGTTCTCGTCGAGTACAACGATGTTTGACCTTCTTATTATGGTTGAGTGTTATGTAATTTTTCAGTTTTGTATGTCATTAGTTGATAAATGCGTTTTATCAAGGTTAAGTCGCTAATTGTACGTGCCATACAATTTACACATTACAATGTGTTATAATTATTTAAATATCAAATTCTGTGATGATTGTAATGTATAATGAATTATGCGGAAAACTTGTATCTTTATTCTTTTTTTTTTCTTTTTTTACCAATCAGTCGATTTAAAAATAATTAATCTTTAACAAAAATCAAAATTAGTATTCAAATGTTATTTAATACATTGTAAAATAAATAAAACTTTCATTCATTTTTTCTTTATAAATCATTTGAAAAAAATTAATTTAAAATCTTTATATTAAATACAATAAAATAAGGATGTTGCAAGTTGTCAGACAAACTAAATTATTGCAATATGTATAAGAAATATTATTATAACTTTTATAAAAATTTAAAATAATTTTATTTCAAATTTTTATAATTTATCTGTGCAAATTAAATTGTATACGTTATTATCAAATCTTTTATTTGTTTTTTATGTATTATTTTATATAACTACGTTGACTATTATATTAATTTCTAACATACGTCTCTACTCATATATACGACTTGATTACTCCAAAATGCTCCAAAACACTCTTCAAAATGCAGAAAGCCTTTCAGAAGGTTCGGAATATGAGTTGATGTTTCATTTCTTCTATCATTGGATGCCACTTGCAGTTGAACTTAAACGAGCCAATGAGAGTACGAGGAGTATTCTATTGTCGAGGAGATGGAAACTACAGCTTGACTTTATACTCTGTCTCTGTCCAGCGTCAATACTGTGAGTCGGAAGGAAGGAGATAAATTGGACGATATTAACATATGAATAATTTCTAAATGCAATAATCACATGACAGTACTACTATGTGGAATGAAGAAGAGTCGTGTCGATAATAAAGGATGAAAGAGAAGAAGAGATTCCGAGTATCAGAGAGACATTATAATTTTTGTGTAATTACATACATGTGTCAAGAAGTATTAACAGTGTCGTGAAAATGTTGCTTTTGGATAAATACTAATTTTTTGCAATAATGATTCCCTAAGTGAATTTTTAAGTTAGAGACTATTTAAGAAAAATGAATGTAAAGTCGTTATGCTAACACTTATGAAGAAATAAATGTTATCGTCTTTGAGCGTGTTTATTGCAAAGACTTGCTGGAACGTCAAGGTATACACCTCTGAAAGGTTATCTTATATATTATATTCGTAATCGCTGCAGACACAGAATCAATTAACGTTCAACGTTAGTGAAAATGAGTGACACTTTAGTTTTTATATATATATATATATATATATATATATATATATATGATAAAATTTAGATGAACATCTATTTAAAATTATTTATCTTTGACATAATGATTTTGTTTATTAATAAATGTAGATGCTGAAGTGATAGTTTTTGTTTTCTGTAACAATAAAATATTACAGCAATATTTATACAATGATTTACAAAAGTAATATTTTCACAAGTTAAAGATAAGTAATTTTATCTTATAATAGAAGCTATAAAGGTCTAGAAGTTGGAAGTTCTATTTTTGTTGAGTGTAATTTTCTCTTTATCTAATACCGGTCGTTTTTGTAGATAACGGAAGGAAATGTTGACTTATTATCAAAATCCTTTATGAAACGAATCTTAATATTTTAGTAGAATAGGGAATGCAGTCAGCAATATAGTATACGAATTCGGTAAATTGTGAAGAAATATATTATTATGTATATATTTATTTTGTTGTAAAATATAAGAAATTGAAAGAACGCTTCTCATAAATTTGAGTAAGTACATTGAATTAAATTTACTGCTAACTATATATACATTTAAATACATTATATGTATATATGTTTCTTCTCTGAATCTGATTTTATCATAATATTGTTAATTGTAATCAAGTTAAATTTCCACTGAAATTCTAATAAAACTTCTTAATCGGATAAATCCAAGACTATGTGTACGTATTAAAATCTTTGTGTATAGATGCGGTTTCTGTCCAAAGACCATAAAGATTAGATTACTTTTCATAGGTCCATTTTTACCCATAGAGATCAATATTAAGATGCATATATATTAATCTGTATTTATACATAAGTCCATATCACCGTACCGTCAGTTAGTTTAATGTGTGTATTTGCTCATTTTTTCTATACGTTTCAATATAATTTTTTAATAGGACTTTACATTGTCAATAATAATTGTTCATATTCAAATTGTTTTAAATTTTAATTGTTTAAAAAAAATTTGAAATTAAAAATAGAAGAAAGAAAAATTATTTGAATTAAAAATCTAATTAAAAAGTACTTAAAAATGAATCAGTGTTGTTTTTCAATGGTCTGTGTATTGCATCGATTACTATTCTGTGCCAAAGTTTAACTCACCAATTCACACCAACTTTGCAGGAGGCCTGTGATCGACCAGGCGCCTGAGATGTCATATTTGAATGACACCAGGACTTAGGACCATTGAAGACTATGGTGATATTAAGCAACGACCATGCCGCCTTCTATCAGATCAGCTCAGCGCTCTTCTACGGCTTGTCGTCATTTATGATCACGGTCGTCAACAAGACGGTGTTGACGACCTTCAATTTCCCATCGTTCCAGATCCTCGGCATTGGCCAAATGCTGATGACCATTGTGCTTCTCTATCTAGGAAAAAAACTCCGTTACATTGAATTCCCGAGTCTCGATTCAACGGTATTTAAAAAGATATGGCCCCTTCCGGTGATCTATATAGGCAATATGATCTTCGGCCTAGGTGGTACCAAGGAGCTAAGCCTGCCAATGTTTACAGCACTACGACGCTTCAGCATTTTAATGACCATGATCGCCGAATACTACATCCTTGGTATCAAAGCCCGCTTATCCGTCCAGATCAGCGTCTACACAATGGTCCTGGGGGCGCTGCTAGCAGCCTGGAGCGACCTTGCATTCAAACTCGAGGGGTACATATTCATCCTGCTCAACGACTTCTTCACTGCGACCAATGGCGTCTACATGAAGAAAAAGCTCGAATCGAAGGAGCTTGGGAAGTATGGCCTCATGTATTATAACTCGCTCTTCATGATCGCACCAGCGGTTCTCATCGCCTGGAACACTGGCGACGTATACGAGGTCGCGGAATTTCCTCATTGGTCGGACCCAATGTTCTTACTGCAATTTTTCATATCTTGTGGTATGGGCTTCGTGTTATTGTATAGTGTGATTCTTTGCACTATGTACAACTCCGCGCTTACCACCACAATAATTGGCTGCTTGAAGAACATCTGCGTCACATATCTTGGTATGATCATTGGTGGTGACTACATATTTTCCTGGATCAACTTCCTTGGATTAAACTTAAGTGTGATTGGAAGTTTGCTGTATACTTGGGTTACGTTTAGAAAGAAGGACACCGAGCCGGCGTATACTGTGATAAAAGAGCAAGCGAATGAGAAGGTCGAGGTCGTTTGATGTTGACGGTTGGTCAGTGATACGGTTGCATTTTGGGGGAAGAGTAACTGTCATCTTGATAAGCGCACAGTTGCAGTGCAGCTCATGTACAGTTGCATGTAGATAAGGTTTTATTTAAGTCAGTCTTTAAGAGAGCAGTGTACAAAAGCAGAATTTTACGTTAGAAATGTAATGATTTAAGCAATGTAATTTAGGTGGTTCTAATAATACCTTCTTGAAGTGAGAATTTAATCAATTTTAAACCAACTTTTGTTTTCCCTGATCAAAAAAGTCTATGTAGGATCAAATATAAAAGTTTGAAACAGGAATTTATATAGGGGTAAGATAAGGAATCATATTTACATGAAAACCTACATAGGATCTTAGATGGTCTACTTCCAATATATCCTGTATATACTAACTTTATATTTTCCGATTTACTCAGGAATGTAAAATTGATCATCTATTATCATTGATATTATCGAATTCATACAAAATAACTATTAAAGTTTGGTGTACTGTTCTCTTAGAATGGCATTTCAACTACCGAGAAAGGTGCTGTTGATATTGAATGTTTGTTTAATAGTTTTCCTGTATAATAATATAAGTATTATATTATTTGATTAATATTTGAGTCATTATATACTGATGCCACTATTCTCAGTTTTTTCTTGTATTTATGAAGATATTAATTGTCACAAATAAAAACGATTGTTGCATGAATTTGATTATAATTTAAATGACAGTGATATCACTATTAAATAAACTGTTTTCAATATCAAGGGTATGCATGATATACTATTTGCAAATGCTCAATGTTGCATAACAGTTATTTGTGCAATTTTTATTACTTTATATAAATTATGTTTTACAGTACATGTACTGTGTGCATGCTACGATAAAAATGTTACTATAGATTTTTATTCGTTCCTAAAAATCATTGTAACAAGTAAATATTAAATTGTTTAATTTTGTTGTATATTCATCAATTCTTCCAATAATCAGTGACATTAAGAGATAATCTGGTGAGAATTCAGTATTATAAATGTGAATTTAAAATAAAATATAAGAACGAAAGAACAAATTGTCAGCGTTTACTTTTTCATGCATAAAGGAATTGAATATTTATTGTATCGTTCACACTGATTATTAATTTTATTTCTGTAATTTCTTATCATTTATTGTGAATCAAATTTCTGATTATGACTTTGAGATATTTTAGTAATTTAGATAAATAACGCTGAAAAATATTATTCATTATATGAAAAGACTTTTTTAATATTCAAGACTAATTTATATTATTTGACACATCAAATGTGTCTTATTAATCGAATGTAATTTTAATAAATCATTCAAAATGAAATTGTTTTTAAATTAACATTAAATTCTAATTTCATGTGGGATTAATCAGAAATTTGTTATATATAACAACAAAATTTAATCATGCCTTTGTAATAATTTGTTAAATTTAATTGGCATTCTTCAAATACGCTTCGAAGAAAAGTGTCGCATGTACCAAAGTTAATTTAATTTTAGTGAAACCTTGTGCCATACGATTGGTGTCTTGCAATTTAGTTCCAACGTTTCGTAGTTTGAATTACACATTTTATTGTAATGTACTCGATAAGAACGTTGCTAAATTTATAATTGATTGTATAAATACTGTATAAAGGTTTACAGATAAATTAAATACCAAGTTTTTTATTAATTGACAATAATTTCAGTTTTTGTGATTTACTCATTTGCCAAACTCCTGGATTTTTAGGTTCCTACATGATTCGTAAGTTTAGTACTCGCCAAGCTTTTGTAGAAGACTTTACGAAGCGACATGTGCCGCTTACGAGTCTTCAACGCATCTTGCTATCAGCAGGTTCTGGACTTGTATCGTTTTCGAACCCGTACAGGGGTGACATGATTGCTTGCTTTGGTGAAACAACTGGTAAAAAGGCACTGATTTATTGCTCGGAACGTATGCAAAGCACCGATGAAGGTCGCCTTATCCTTGCGCAAAGGCCTCGTATAAATACAAGCACTATTGATTTGTCATATTTGAAAGGACTACCTGAAGGAACTGTGGGCAAAACTTATTCCAACTTTTTAGTCACAAATGTAAAATGATTTTTAATTACCATTAAACACAATTTTTCATTTGTATTTGAAGCTTTAATTGATAATGAAAAGCAAAATCTGATCATGTTTAAATTAAATTAGCTTGAAGAAAAATCTCAAATTTATTAAATATAAATTTATATACATATATATATTAATCCAAAAAAAATTTGTTCATCCAATAGTTTTTTCAGTTATCTGTTTCTTATGGGTTAATTATTTATGGTTCATAAAAAATTAATAAGATTTTGATTTATATTTGCAGAAACTGTCTCCCGATGATAGACCGGCAGTACAATATATAGATGATATCGAGTTGGCATATGTAATGCAGAGGTACCGAGAAGTACACGATATTTTCCACGCGACTCTCTTAATGCCGATTACAATGCTCGGGGAAGTGAGCATCAAGTGGTTTGAAGCACTTCAATTAAGATTACCTATGTGTATTACTGGAGCCATGTTTGGAGCATATCGTTTACGACCCAAGTAAATTAATGCTTTCTTTAACGTTATAATAATAATTCATACTTAATTGAAAATCCAAAACAGAAAATTAAATAGATTTCAAATTCCCTTTATAGGCATTTTTAAAGCTTTTATTAATATACCGTTGTATAAGAAAATATATTTAAAATAACTATTAACATTTATTTAAGATAAATAATATAAGTAATAATTGAATAGTAATTTACAGTAATTGTATATCTATTACAGACAAAGGAGTCTATACATGCATCATTATTTACCATGGGCTATAAAAAATGGAAAAAATGCTGAATTTTTACTGGGTGTTTATTTTGAAAAACGTTGGGAACAACCTCTCGATGATTTCCATAAGGAAATGAATATAGAAAAATTGGTATAAAATTGTATGTTACCTTATCCCCCTTTTTCCCACATTATTATTATTATATTCTTTAATGTACAGATGTTGTTAGTAACATGAGTAGTGATATGTTTTAATAGTATATTTTGTAATAAATGTTTACATTCTATGACAGTAAAAACTTAATGCCATAACAATATTCTTTTTTTTTCTTCAAATGTCAGAGTTCATAGGGGCGTTAAATAAGATTTTACGAGGAGAGACATAGCGTAAATAAATTCGTTTTAACGAAATGATTTACAATTGTTTATTTAAAATCTTATAATATTTTGGGTCAGTTGCCTGTTTGGCAGAAGAGTACAAAATATAATTCTACTATAATAAAATTTGATTATGTGTATAGAAAATTTGATTATGCTAAGAGATCATGAATTGGTGTAAATGGTATTTAAAAGCCAAAATAAAAAAGAATCACTATATATACT